>JAPMNZ010962021.1:0-10056 GCA_029875035.1 Pomatoschistus microps | reverse complement strand
GGTTTTAGGTAGAGAGACTGTAGGTGAGAGATGACGCTCTCTCTTTGTTTCTGGGGACCAAAAACAATCATTTCAGTTTTGTCTGCGTTTAGCTGAAGGAAGTTATTTTGCATCCACTCACTGATCTGTTGGATACAGTGAAGGAGTGAGTCCACTGGTCCATGTTCTCCTGGAGTCAGTGAGACATAGATCTGTTTAGTTTTAACATTATTAACTGCAGCAGCACAGATCATTGAATTTCTGCAGTGTAACAACACCAAAACGAAACAATGACACACACTCTGCAAACACACACTCTGTATGGATGGACGGACGTTTTTTTAATACAAGCGCCAGTTAGACCCGCCCCCAGTTTCCTGATTGGATGCAATGAAATAAAATCTGTGATAGCCCGCTCCTCTCAGGCCCCTCACCATTGGTCTAGCTATTTTCCTCCAGCCAAACATACTGGTGATGCTTATTCCAAAGGGAGGAACTAAATTATGTGCGAATGCCATATCCTTTCAGACCTCTGAAGCTGTGCAGGGCAGGGCCTGGTTAATACTGTGATGGGAGACCTCTGGGAACACCAGGTGCCAAAGTGGCGCGGCTGCAGCTGTAAAGTAGTTTATGACCACCGTGTATGGAGTGAAAGAATAATGACGTGTGGAGTGCTATATGAAAAACTGATGCATTAAATATATTTGTTATGAAAAATACCATCGTCAAAAAGAGACATACAATTGAAGTAGGAGACATCACTTGATTGAAATGATTGAGACATCCAAAGAGCCACCGCGACTTGGGTTAATAGTAGTTTTTCATTTTTTCTGATGACATCACTTCCAATTCATCATAATACACTGAGGAAAAACAGGCTGTAACGTGACATACAGTCCATATCTTTTTATGACACCATCTCCACTGTCACAAGTCCAGGCTTATTTCTAAAACAGTAAATAAAAACCATGCATACTCTGCTAAAGATCCGATCTCAGAGGGGTGTTGTTAAATAAATGGTTTATATTTATATTGGCACAAGGGAGAGGGAGATAATGACCCCTCAGATGTAATTACTCACACAAATGCACGTGCGGCAGGCTGGACTCTTATATCCGTGAAGCGTAACCTATGGACTGCTGCATTCAACATCACATAGAACGTACTGTATATGAACACTTCAGATTTACACCTAGGGGCATCAGCGGCTCCACATTTCACCTTGGTAATCTGCTGCCAACAGACCAATGTATTTAAATTTACTGTCCCTTAATACTGGTCCATAGTGCTGGGATTGCTTTTCTTAATAATAATAATAGGACAATTTGATTATGTAGCGCTTTTCTATAGACACTCAATGATGCGGGAGTGGAGCAGTCTCACGTTGGCAGGGTATCGCTGTATGTCCGGGGTCAGGTTAGCCCAATAATATCTATAATGTGTTGTGGTTTTAATTGGTTTGTCATTCTAAAATAATGACAACATATTTTTCCTTATTATACTCTGAGGAAAAATCATGCTGTAATGTAACATACAGACGTAACATACTGAAGTACATCCAACCCCTTTTCAGAACAAGTACTTTATGTAAGAATGTTATTTTGTGGATTTGTGCTGTTCATGTTGAAATAAACATCTTGATTGATTTACTTTCTGAAGATAGAAAACCACATGCACGATTCTGTAGTGGAAATAACTCAGTACATGTATAATGGCATTATGTGGAGGATTTATTCCCGGATGAACATTTTGTCCATAAACAAAAAGGAGTATGAGGGAGGATTGCAGCGATGCTAGCCCACACATTGTTATAACCTTTTCAGTACTATAAAACATGCTGTTTTATTGGTGTTTTAAAGTGAATGTCAGTAACTTTTCAAAGTGCGAAGCAAGAGTGAAAGTTTGGAGACGAGCACTGGTTTTCTTGAATGTGCTGGAAACGGCAGCTAGTCCTATAAGTATCTCTGAAACAGTTGTTGTTTTGTGTTTTGCAATTTTTTTTTCCTTTCTATCTGAGATGTTGCTGCAGTACAGTGTTGATGGTTTTGCACTGGTCCAGACCAGAGTAGAGAGGATTCATGGTCCGAAAAAAGCGGATCAGGCGAATATCCTCTGGAGGAATGCTAACTTTTAGAAAAATGCTAACAAGCCATTCAGCATCTCACTTTGGACTTGAGCAGAGAAAATGGTCTGAACCAAGCGGCTACACCACCTCTGCTGCTGAGACCTAAAGTGCTTTTGCATGTTGATACTATTTTTTTTATATTTTTAGAATTATCTTTTTCTGTTTTGTCTGTATGGATGGATGCGTTTCTACTGGACACCTGAATTTCTCCTCCGGGAATCAATAAAGTATCTTATGTATCAATCGACCCGCTATCTGGTTAGACTTTCCCATTAACACCTCTGCAACTTCCTGATTGGTTCAAATCCCTGAAGCCCATAGTCATTGGTTGAACCACTTTCCCTCAGCAAATCTCACTGATTGCAGTTATGCCAATGGGAGGGACTATGATAAATATATAATTGTGGAAAAATTGGTCAGAAATATACAATCTTTTAGAAATGAAATCGAATGTTAGTTTCTGACATTACATTTAAGCTTAGACTAGTGGGGAAATTTCAGATACTTAATTATAGTTACATGCTGTTCCCATGAGAGAAGAAAATACAAATAAATATTTCTACATATTTTTTCCACTTTTCCTCCCAAACATCAGATAAATTCACACTACATTCCACTCCATCAAATCCATTCATAATGAGAAAGTGTGCAGCAGCTATTGATGAAACTGTATCCTTTAATGCACATGGATGTGGTATAGGTCAGAACCATGGCTTTTCTGTGACATGTGTGAAAAGCTGATGAGGAGAGCTGTTTTGCTGAGGTTCATTATGTGAATGTTAAGCAAACAAAAACAGGCTCAAATGACATTTATTTATACCCGGATGTGGAGGAGATGGTGATGATAATGGATGAGGGGAAGCTATTTATGCTCTCGTCTGCCTCGCACATAATTAGTCACACTCTCTTTGGCGTCTGCCCAGCAACATATCTCTTTAGTCTAATGGTGTGAGACAGTACTGATTTTACCACTTTACGCCTGATAGAGGAACTATTACCCTTAGCAAACTCCTGGTTATCAGCCCAACCACATTTATACATTTGAAGTTAAGAAGACATAACAACCTGCTCTCGTTCATGTCATAGTTGCATAGTTGTTTAGTCTCGTCAATTACAAGTCACAATCATGACGCCATTACGCTCCCATGACTCCACACTGACACGGCCACTGTTTTACCACCAACAAACTACGGTTTCTTTTCTTAATCTATGAAATACAGATGATACAGATGAACAGTACCATGGAATATTTTGCTTAAAAGAAAAACAAGTCAGTCCACATTTTTATATCAATTTTGTGATTTTTTGTATCTACAAGTGTCATTCATTATGCCAAATGGTATGAAAGAAGTTTTTGGATCAGTCTTGTAGGAAGAGGGTTCAGGAGCATGGCCAAGTGACTGGAACAAAGACCAGGTCTGTGCTGGTGCTGTTTGAACCCTCAGTTTCTCAAGCTGAGGTCCGTCTAGACCTCTTCCATCTCCTTGTCTCCCCAGTGGCAGCAGCCTCATACAAATCAGAAATAGAGAGTAGAATAATGGTATATAGGGAGATGTTTGTTCCAACCAAAGGGATGCCAATAATCAAGAACAATCATTGTGCTTAGTGACTGTGCCTGGGAAGAACAGCTGATTTGTGACGCTTCTGCAGAAGACGGAAGTATACCGTCAAAACATGTCACGGTAATAACATCTTACATTTGTCTGGTACAGTATAGAAGAACCAAATGACTTAATCCACAAGAAGGAGCTTTGTAAACAATCAGTGTGCTCTAACACGTTTCAAAAAAAGGATTAAGGACCCAAAAGACTGCATAAAATTTGATAAGCAAGAATCAAAAAACAATGGATAATACAGGAACTGAGGACAAAGACAAGAACTGGGAAACAAACACACAATGGACTGACAACAAAAGGGAAAGGACGAAGAGGAGGATTTAACTGGGAGACACAGGTGTAATACGTCCAGGCGGGGTAAGCAATTAACAGAACAGGATGTAAAACTCAAAAAGACACAGTAGAACAGATAACCGTAATAAAAACAGGAACTAAAAAAGACAACCATAACATGCTCAGCACCGACAAAAGTGCGGGCGGGCAGCTGTTGTGATGCACTGATTATAGATGAAGGCACGCACCCACGTGTCCTAAACCAGTGTTTTGGTAATAAAGGAGCAGTATCTAAAAATCTGGCCAAAAGTGGTACTGCACTCTAACTGACTCAGGTTGCCAGATATGCAGATGAATCTAACTGGGACTATAATATCTGAATAAAGAGTTTTGTCAACAACATATCTATAACCAACACAATTTTCACAAATATATAAATACTGGTTTTAATCCTTGTCTTGTCATTGATGATTTGAGAATCATAACAAGACCTTTTTTAGTTCTGTGACCACGTGTTACTTTACCAGTGAGATTAGCTCCACGTGGTGAGTTCTGGCAACCCGGATCACAGACTTTCTGATTGATTAAACGGTGGAGGGCGGGACATTAAAATAAAAACATCAGTGCCTGTAAAACTAATTTGAAATCCAAATATCTCGGCTGAACTACTGTTCCGAAGAGCATGTTTTGTTAATTCCTTTTGACACATTTAGACCATTTAATGATGACTTGACATGAAAATCTTACATATCGCCACTTTAAATACAAACATGACAAAAGAAACACATGACTTTCTGCTCACCAGTTTTTTATTAGCTCACCACAGTGTGACGTTTTGGGTGAGCAGCTCTTCTTCACAAAATCGATGGCCCTTGTGTTACCTTGTGATAAGTTCCCACTCGGGCTGGTTGGTGTGTTCACACTGACCATGCCCTGGCAGAAAGTAACGTCCGAGGGGGGTTAATAGCAGAGTTGTTTTGACACACCAGCCCATGATGTCACTCAGTGTGAAACCAAAAGGCGCCTAAGAAAAAAAAGTGTAAAAAAACTAAAAAAAAACGAAATCAGTGTATAGCATGGCAGGCTCAATGTTTGAAAAGCGTTGTAGTTTTAAAATGTTTCTTCCTGATAGTATGATTTTGTTGTACACTGAATTATATGTCTATAACACATAAAAGATTACTTCACCAATCAAAACAAGAACATATGCTCAAATATCAAAGAAATGTATTTGTCATTTGTTTGAAAATTGTGGCAACATTTTGCTGATTTTTGGATCTCTTGCATCATCATAAACTTCTCAACATAACAGTCCTTCCTTGTGTCGACTATAGGAGCTGCGTTTGATGCATTGCACGCTCAGTAGATGACATCGCACAGTGGGCTGCCCTTGGGTGCAGAATGCTGGAGCTGCAAGACATAAAGGTCTTTTCAAAGCCTCGTAAAACGGCTGCAGACTGAGGAAATGGTGAGCAGAACAAGTCCGGCTGAAGCTCTGGAACACTGCATTACAACCACACTCCTCCCTCAGGACGATTCAACACAAGACATGAGCGACACAAGCGCAGTACTCTATGTTATATCATACTGTACACATAAGGATGCATGGTGAAAAACAAAGAGTGCTTTTACGATTGGGTAAACAATAACAAACAATCATTAAGGAAAATTCTACTGCAAAATTACATTCCCTTTCTGTTGATAAGAAAATGTAAATGAGAAGGCGCTGTCTATGAATCAATCCCTCAGTGCAAGACAGCCCAATTATAGTCGTGCATTAGTCTTATAGTGCTTTACAGTCACTTGACAATTTTGTGCGTTCATAATTTATTCCAAACTCCATAGTGTCAAGCTATTGCTCACTGGATTTGTATTGGCAACATGGTGAAAAGTCTTGCAGAGGGACACAACAGCTTTAGAGACAGAGCCGCCCCACTGTGGCACATGTTCCCACAGGTCTCTCATTGGTAAAGAAATAATGGTCAAATTTTAATATGCTGAATATCAATACAAGAAGCTTTTGTGAAAGAGTTTTGTAAAATAATTGAAAATTCCAAGCCAATTCTTCCAAGATTTATGTAGTAAATAGTTGATGAATACTGCATTTTGCTCTCAGCGGGTAAAAGAGTGCACACAAACCTATGGGCTGTAAACTGAGCAGGTCAGCAGGGATCCACATGCTGCTAATGCTATACAGCTCTGAGCCTCTTCTCCCCCTGCCCTGTCAGAACCAGTCACCGCCACAGAATACATTACAGGGCTATGCTTTTACTTCATACAATCCCATCCCCATTGCTTAAAAGCCATATATACAGTGCATTCATAACCCATGAACATTTTAATATATTTGTACAGACCACAAATACAGATATTTGATTGGATTTTTGTGTGAAAGACTTGTTTATACTGTTCGTGTTGGTCTTGAGTGCATTATTGTTAAGCCGTTAGAAGCAGCCTGATGACTGGTCAAATGTGACCTATTAAGTCGAGTCTACCTCAGCGAAATCTAATTTCAGTATGATAACATCGTACATGTGGAATAATACATGAACACCTTTGATCATGCTGTTCCTGCATGTACAGTGTACACATGATGGTGCACCTTCACTGCCCTGCAGGGATGTGTATTTACCCACTGTCAGAGGTGTACAGAGATGATCCGCACTTAAACATCATATGGGCTGAGTTTCTGCCAAAGCTGCTTCCTCTTTCTGGATTAGAACATTTAGTGCTGCACAGTGTTGGGCTGACACTTCTCAACATGTGGAAATGTGTTTATTTATGAGTTATAGCTTTCTGTAGTTAAACGTTTTCGGTTATGGTCAGAGCTATATAAATATTTCTCTGGTGTTAACTGTTGAAGAAATCTTTCATTTAATCTCTATAAAACCGGATCCTACAGCAGTCTTTTAAAGATAGGAGGATTTTCCGAATTTTTAAAAAAGAACCATCATCTTCCACTTTTTAAACTTGATTACTTGAAGCTGTCTCTTTGTGGTCTTCCTTTTTATGCTATAGTTTACAACATACTAGAGTTATATTTTAGGATTAATAATATATACATTCAGTCACTGGTTTGATTAAATTTCAGTATTGTGAAAACATTATTTTACCTTGATATTTTATTGACTTGCCCATTTGGAATTTTAAATTTTGGGTATATGTCAATAAACTACTGCTTTATTTGGACACATCTTCTCGCTCAATTTGTTTGTGTCACACTCATCATTATGGGTGAGTGGATATTCTGTGGTTTAGCGCTCTCTATGATCCTGGTATTTATGTTTGATATTGTTTGTGATTTCAGATATGAGCCATGTGAGCCACATAACAAACTCCAGCTTTCCTTAGCAACCATCTTAGTAACATGTCTGCCCCTGTTATTGCACAAAGCTACTACCATCTGAGCAATTGCCCATATAAAGAATTTGGCTCCAGCTAGCTTTTGTTCAAATCGGCTTCTTTCTCATTAATCAGTCCAGTCCCAAAATACATTTCATAGCAGTAAATAAATGTGTGACATCACATTCAGGCAGTCCAGTTCTGTTGTGACAGTAGCCATCAGGATCTCTGCTGCTTTTGGGTTGAAAACTGTAGCAAAGGCTTTAACCATCAACAAGACGGAGCAAGGGAACATTTATTTTGTTTAACATCCTCAGTTTTCTGGTTAAATAAAAGTAATTCCGGATGTTGGCAATTGTTTTGAACAAACGCCAAACAAAACAAGAGTGCAGTCCTCATAAAACACCTTTTCGCGACTTGGATTAGATCCTGTGTCAGAACATAATACTCAGACGATATAGCATTATTCTGCCACACGTTCTTATCTGCAACAGCATCTCCAGAAGCAGAACACATGGGACTCAACTTATCATTCACACATCTATTAAACCAAAATTGATTTTTTTTATTCTTCAGGTTATAAAAGAGAGTCTGTGTGGAGCTGTATCACACTCAACATGCCCAGACCACATGGCAAATATCACCCGGTAACAACATATTCTAGCAATAAGTATAGCCTTGTGTAATGTTATTTTCCCAAGCAGATATAAGACAAAAGTCATCACAAAAAAAATATTTTACTTGTGTGTAACCTTCAATATAATTTGAGTCATTCTTGAGTGATTGTCTTCATATCCCCCGCATAATGAACATTTAATAATACTAATCTAATTTCAAGCTATATTTCTCCTCAGATCTGCTTGTGTTTGCATTATCAGTACAAATATATGGATTGAAATTAACGGTGGGATTTACTGACCGTTTATGGAGCGTGACTGACAGCGTGCATGTGCGCGCGCGCGGGCTGAATAATTGGGACTTCAATGCCCACAATCCCCCACAGACTCCCCCTTCCCTCTGACCCCACCCGCACCCATTCAGAGCCAGGCAGAGCTGCAATTGGTCAACTCTCATATTGACATCAGGAGCCAACGTGGGGTCTGTGGCCTGTGATTGGTCAAACTCCTCTGCCGTGATATCCAATCAAGCCGCGGAGAGAGATGTCAAACACGGAAGCGCTGTTAAGGTGGAATGATTGCGCGCTGCATCCCTCTGCGTGCCGCTGATAGAGTTGTGGAAACTGTATACTTTCATTTCGTAAACTTCATGGACTGCGCACATGGCTAGTGGTTCTGGTTTTTGATAAGATTTGTCATAGTATATTGTCATATTTAGGTATAGTTAAAGAAGAACACAATGTTTGCCCCCCCCCACCCCCCTATGGAGGTAAGGAAAGGAGCTGGAGTTGGAGCTTTTGCTTATGTGACAATAAGTTTACCGGTACATTCAGACCATGGATCTATTATCATGCCATTTATGCTAATAAAGACTTAATCAAGTCTTAATAGGCATTGGAAAACTGAAAGCTATTTTTGGATTGGGAACAGCATTGTCTGTTGCTTCAAACACATTCCATTATTAAAGATATATTGGAGGATTTTCTCAAATTTTAGAAAAGAACCACCCTCTCCACTTTTTGAACAAAACTCTGGTCTTATTTGACGAGTACGTGTCAACAGAATGATTGACAATTGGGAGGACCAATAGTCTTGATGATCCACCTGGAAGTAGAAAATCCTCCCAGATACCTTTAAGTGCCCTGTACTATAATGCAAATAGGAAGATAGATACTTTATTGACCCCGGTAAAAGATAAGATCTTTATTGTCTCCCACTAGAGAAATTCGTCTTGTAACACATTTTTACATTCACAATAGATTTACACTCATCTTTGAGACACCGCAATAAACAAATATGGACCACTGAAAAACCATTTTAGCAAGAGGACATCAAGTAGGTTTGCACGTTTCTATATTATGCTGGTTTTTAGCAGCAAGAAACACATCAGTATAGCGCATCGATAAACACTTCTTCAAAGTGGCTAGTAACGGCAATGCTCCACAGAAGTATATGTTTTGTGTGAAAAACTCTAATTATCAAATTCTTGCCTGGCATACCCACCACCGGTGAGATTTGCTGGAGGAGAATAGTTAAACCGACGGGGAGCGGGCTCACCAGTCAATCAAGGACTTGAATTAATTTAGTCCAAGCAGTGAGCACGGGCAAGTCTAATTAGTGTTGGAATTTAAAACAAGAAAAATGATCTTTCCACAATTTTAAAAGTTACTGACAATCACTTGAATGAGATGGTGGGCTTGACTGTAAGAGGTAAATACACCGAGGTAAACCCAACCATGGTTTGTTCTTTTCGATGCTATTTCTGTCCAAATTGTTGAATACAGTCAGAACGTGAAAGACAGAGCATGTACTACAACAAATGATCCCAACACTATTTAATTATCCCTTTCATTTAAAGCTGAAATTATCCTTTAAACCAACTGCAAATTGCTCACGTAGCTGTAAAAGCATGTATCCTGGTTTGAAAACACTGGTCTCGGCCACGTCGTAATTAGTGTGGTCTTTTATAGAGGGTCAGACTGGATATGAACCTTCTCTGCATCGCTCTGAAGATGCTGCCTGCCACTGCAACATCTTTTATCCATCTCCAAGGTCAGTCACTGTGTGCAGTGATACACACACACACACACACACACACACACAC
>JAPMNZ010962014.1:0-10490 GCA_029875035.1 Pomatoschistus microps | reverse complement strand
CAGGGACCGGTCTCCTGCTGGGACTCTGAGGAGCACAGGGACCGGTCTCCTGCTGAGACTCTGAGGAGCACAGGGACCGGTCTCCTGCTGAGACTCTGAGAAGCACAGGGACCGGTCTCCTGTCAGCCCACACAACTCGTTTCTCTGTTTACTCTCACTGCTTTGAAGTATGTTGTATGCTATTATTGGTACTATTTTTAGTTTCTGGACTTCAAACAGAGTCATATTTTGTGTGAATTCCTGCCAACAACAGAGTGTGTGTCATCAGACCTCATGGGTCAGACTTTAGTGAACCCTGATGAGAAATATCCAGGACATGATGTGCTGGCAGAAGCTCTTCCTCTCCTGCTTTGTTCAGCATTTTTCCGACTAGTTTCTTTGTGGTTTTTAGTCCATTTAAAAAAAATACTTTTTACCAAAATTGAAAGATAACAGAACATAAACATAAAACTCACATACATACAGATCTAAAGGAAATAGTAATCAGGCAATGTCGATAAAAGTCATAAGCTGTTGGTGAGACAGCGAGTGAGGAGGCAGCCATAAGCCCCATGCCCCAAGAAACTCCTTTGTCTCCCCTGTCTTCTCAGTCTGAGCCGAGAAAAGTCATTCAGAAGAAGAATCAGAGGAGATCAGGGAATCCAGAGAATATTGTGTGAATGATTGTTGATGGTTGGCCAAAAGATAAATCTGACTCAACACAACCATAGATTGGTTGTTTTTACCAAAAACTCGGTCAGACACATACAGTAACCACCAACTAGATCGTCACGACAACCAAAGAGTCCCCATGAAATAAAATGGGTTCTCTTCATGTTGGAAAGTCTTAAACAAGTCCCTTCTCCTTTACCTCCTGCAATGACCCAATGCTTCTCAGTTTATCTTACCAAAGCTAATATGATGTAGATCTCTATTTAGAACCTGGAATAAACTTTCTTGTTATTGTTATTAAATGTATATTGCACAACTTTTTATCGGGGTCAGCTATGTTGCATGGAATTTTCTTGAGTATATAATCTTGCACTTTGCGTCTTGCATTTTTCCTACACACACACACACACAAAAAACTGAAATTGGAAATTGAGCCAGCTCTCCTCTCTGCAAATACCTGCCTTGTGTGAAGAGGGAAGTTTAATGCCCTATGAAGTAAAACATTGACCTCCACCAGGAAATTTACATAGTGCACTTTTTTTTGTACATTTATTTATTTATGATAAAAGTAATTTGACCTCACATTCTGGTCAGACTAACACACTCATTGGAACGCGTTGTTGCAGAACTGCTCTGTGGCCTTGGCTGAAGGTGATGCCTCTTCCCCTTCCCCTCTGTCTCCATAACTTGAACTTGTTTGGAGTTTTTTCGATAAAAGGCTGTTTGTTTGGCCGTGCCCGCTGTTGTCTGGGAGACCCACATTCCCTGGATACTGCTCTTGTTAATTGTTTTATTCCTCCCACTCTGTGCACTCGGCTTCAGCAAAGACACAATCAAACAAGTGTGGAGCGCCTCACTATAGTGTCTGGCGTTCACTTTTGAATCAGACCGATCAGTGCATTAACCCGATAGTTCACGGTGCAACACACTTATATCAAACCATATACAGAAAAGAGGGGAAAATACAATTGTAGAAGCTATACTTTTTTGTGATTCATGTTCTTCCCAGTTCCCATCTCGGATCATGAGTCATCTGTTCAGCTCCGGTGCTCCCTCGTGGGCCCGGCAGCAGCTGTTTGGCAAAATAAGATAATCACGAGCAAAGCCATTGTCGACCAAGTTATTCGCTGTGAAATCTTTTAGAGGAATTGAGCCAAGGTGAACGCGTCAGAGCAGAGAGGAAGGTGTTCTTGTCAATGTGTTTGAGATAAAACTTAATACAGAACTTATTCAAATAAAATGATTTGGATTTTTGCAAGAGGAGTCATGTTGTTACAAAGATAACCTTTATCTTTGTAAATGTTTAGTTTAGTCTTTATTTGAAAGACATTAAACTCAAAGACAGAGATGTTCGGTACCAGATTACATCATCATTACATTTTACATTTTCTATGTATTTGTATGTTGTATTTGGATGGAACAATGAGTGTTATTGAACAGTAACTGAAACAGTAAATACACCAGAATGTTGCTTTTTACCTAATTACCATCTGTCACACATTTTTTGGAAAGACACAAAGAGAACATGCAAACTCCACTCGCAAAGGCCTTATACGGTATAATCAAACTCAGGATTTTCTTGCAAGTATAAATGCTAACCCAGTTTACAGTAAATATATATTATCCATCTGCAGTCAGATTCAGATTCAGATTCAGATTAATTTATTTGCCATTTGCAGTAAAACCACATTGGAAAAACTGTGCAAGACACCCCAGTGTGCACCAGGTTTTTTTTTTTTTTTTTTTCAGTCCCTGGTACATGAAGAAAGTAAACAATACATACAAACAAATTACAATTATATATACTGAATACATTTCCAAAGGATCTGAAAAGGGCCTCACAGACACACACACACACACCCACCCACACACACGCACGCGCACAGACAACACACACACACACACACACACACTGTTTGACTTTTCAGGTCTGTTTCAAATATGTTCAGCATTTGTTGATGCGTTGATATTCTGTCAACAGCAAAACTGTTGATGATGTATTTTGTGCAGTCAACACAGCCCTCCCGTGTTTGCCAAATGCCCTGTGACCTTTTAGTTTGAGCAAGAGGTTGACATCCATCTCACTGCTTTCGTGTCATCAAGCAAAGCACCTCCAGCTTTGGCAAAAAGTCTGTGTTGTAAACTTACTTCAAATGGGTATTTTCTGAGTCAGATTAATCAGGACAGTCCCATCTGCAGGTTTTGTTTACGCCTTGATTGATAAAAGGATAATCCCGAGAACTGCTTTTACGTTACACACGGTCGCATTGTCCAGAAACATAACTCTATAAATCATCTTAACTGTGGTATTACCAAACTATGAGAGGGGGGCAGGACAGGCCACAGCCCAAAGACGACCCCAAATTCCTGCGACTCCAGTTTGTGTTGAAGATTTTTGGATTTGTCCCAGGGAGCGCTTGATTGAAACTGGTCCAGACATTGTCCCGGCCTCAAAGCAGAGCACAGAGGCTGCATTGGGGTGTGATCGGTAACTGCATCTCTCACACTCAACAGGATCATATGCACGCTGTCGTTTAGGATGCATTAAAGGCTCAGAGGAATACTCAAGTCGACTGAATGTTTGTTGATGAAAGGAGTCATAAGTGGCCAACTTTTGATTAGTTAATTACAGCTTTAAAATTGCAGGCAGATGACAGAACAGAAATGTGATTTGAGATGACACAAAGTTATTGCACCATCATTTGCATATGACAATGATTACAATCATTAACATAAAACTATTTCAGGTCTACAGGCCAAATCCCTTTAACGCCCTCTAGTGGAGGACTGCGGAACATTGACAGTGTTGAGAAATTAGTTATTTATTTAACTATTACTATCAATTTGTAAGGGAATACATGTACTAGGTCTTTTAATAGTAGTTGGACTATTAAGCGGACCTGTATAAAAAGTGCACCACCTAAATGAAAAAAAGAGAAAATTTTGTCTTATACATAAAGAAACACAGAGAGACAGTTTAATGTTGTAAAGAAACACAGATTGTGAATAATAAAATACAAAACAAACATAAATAAATAATGAAACAGAGATAGACAGCTGAGGGAGCAAAACAAATCAGATAGAAAACTGTTGTAACTGGGCAGTTTTTATCACACAGTATTGACTAAAAAACACAATGTTCTCTTAGGAGGAGAAACATTAAACTATACCATGCGAGGACTCATCTACTATTTTTTATTTTCTATTTTTTTTAATAATTAACATGCGTCCTATAGCTAATAAAACCTGGATGGAAATAGTAAATCCTATGAGTAAACCAGAATGACATAAAGAAAAAAAAGTCCCTAGTAGTTCTACATCTTGTGTTTGCTGTTCACAAACTACAGCATGTGACATGTTTTGAGTGTGCTATATATAAAACTGATGATCTATATATACAATGAATAGAATAGTAAATACATATGTGATTTCAGGTTTATGGACAGGTGTTAGGTTCTGTTTCACTTCACTGTACATGTTTGGGGGTGACGTAGAGCCTGAGGTAAAAGGTTAAACTGAGCCACATAACACACACTTAAACTGTTGTCGCTCATTGATTTTATTAAGGGCCACAGACATATTATACTCTTATCTCTGGGCAGATATTATCATTGTAGCATTGCGGTTTCAAATGTTTAGTGCATAACAAAAATGCAAAAAACAAGTTATCGTTCTTCTTTTGAATGACATCACTTGGTTGTACTTAACCTAAAAGAGACTAAGTGAGCACAGATGTCTCTTTAACACAGTTTATTTTATTATCTCAGTTCATCTGCTCCAAACTCAATCACTTTAGTCCCTTGTGTGCGTGAATATGTGCCGAGACCAACACCTGCTCTTTCTCAGACAAGTACAGACCAGTTGGCTCATTGTTATTATAACTATGAATCATTATTTAATTCCTAAAGTGTTCAATTTTTTCAAAAAGATAAAAATCATACATAATAGGGATGTGTTTATACATTCAAGAAAAAAAGAAAGTTTGCCTTGTTTTTCCTTTCATTCTGTCTACTCCAGATGTACCTGAATGTAAGGCCAATTACTGCACGTACACTGAACAACGATATAAACACAGCACTTTGAATTTGTTTGATCCTAAAGATTCAAAGCTCATGCTCAAAAGACTCATCTCTATCAGACATTATTCATACATCTGTTTTTTTACTTTTGCGTGGCTCAGGGGGAAGTCAGAAAAGCAGGCAGTGTCTGGTGTGACAAATGTATGAGGTTTTTTTAATGTGATCTGTGTAATGTTGGTCAATGAGTTTTGCAGGATATTGACAGGAACTGGAACACGTTGCCACATGCAGCGATCCAGAGAATCCCAAACCGGGTCAACAGTGGTCGACATGTCCACTGAGAGGCTGTGGCAGGACTGGGATGTCTGCAGGTCATGTGTTCTCTTCGTGGATGAACGCAGGCCGATGGTGTTGTGTGGTAGAGTGGTGTTGTGATGGGTCATGTGTGGACAGTATGTTAAAGACATGAACCCAAGTACATTACACTGACGACATTTTGAATGCGCAGAGGAAATGTGACGAGATCCTGAGGTCTTTCCTCCTTGTGTTCTCAGCAAGAAGGTCCTGAGCTCAAATCCTGGTTGGAACAGCAACTTTCTGAGTGTAGTGCACATTCTCGCCGTGTCTGCGTAGAGATAGCAATAGAGATAGCAATAAGTTATAAAAGCAATATAAGCCACAATAACCAGTGGCCTTTGGACACAAACTGTCATTTACATAAATGAAAGCCTTTGTCAGAACTATTCATTGTCATAACTTCAGAACTTGCTGAGCTTTTAAACTCTGTAAACTTACTCACAACATGTAATTTGATGAATGGATGTGTTTCTTCATGTTTCTCCTTTTTACCACATACATTAAAATCTGTCTTTTTAAATATAAAAATGGAAAATGCTGTTTTATAGATGAAAACTATTGATCTGTTTTTGTTTTCCCAACAATGAGTTTTTATGTATATCAGGAAACAATTTGTTTGGACGTGATTTGGATGTGAACAGCTGGAAACATGACTAGAAATATAAGATCCTCCTCAATTTCCTCATTGATAAAACCCTTGTTTATAATATTCAATTGTTAGAGCAGCTATCCCACTGTTTGTGCTCTATTTGATGGCATAAATCCACTGGCCTCCTTCATCCCAGCTCGGTCCTGTTCACACCCTTTGATGGCTCCAGAGGGCATCTTAAATCTATCAGGTTATAAAAGTCATTTCCTCGCTCATTTACACCAGACTGTTCTCTATAGACCTCCTCCCATCCTGTTCCTCCGCCATAGTAACAACTTCCATAGTAACCACACAATTCAACATAAAGGCCTATAGGCTGTATGTTCTAAAGCTTAGTTTATTGTTTTTGAGTTCAAATCCCACGATGCCAGTGTTTGGCCTTTGAACATTGAAACACGTTTGCTCTTGTTTAGACATTGGCAGAAAAGACACATTTGTGTTAATGAGTAATGGACTACATTTTGATAATTAACAGCTCAAACTTGAACAAACTCTTCCTGGAGCCTTTCGCCATTTAAGGGACTCAGACTCTCTGTGATAACTCACATGGTTCATGAGCTGCTCAATAACAAATGCAGTCATATACAGTATATAGCCAACCCCAAAATTTACATTTTTCAAAACATCTGAAACATTATTTTCCATCCTGTTCAACAAAGTAAATGAGACTCATGTCATAAATGTGATTGTGTTGACAATGACAGAAAGATCCCATTTATGTTCATATGGGATTTTTAGGCTTTCAGTTTTGGAAGCTTAATTACTGCGCTTATGTACATCTTAACTTTGTGACTTTTTCTAATTCTTCAAAGAATTATTTTCTATTTCCACGTATTTTTTATATATACATAAAAAGTACATTTTTGAATTGTCAGTAGTTTTCAACAATGCAGACTGTCTCCCTCCTCCTTCACTCCACACCGTGCAGTCCTTCTCTGTCACTTCTGTCCATGCGTTCCTTCTACATCGTCCATATTCTACATTTCCCGCTCTCTGACAACACTCACATGGGCCCAGTTATGACACAGATGTGGACCTCAGCCAGAGCAGCCTGTGGTTTGAGGTTTTCCGCTGTTGCAAACTCTGTCCAGAGCTTTTCATATAAATGATGGACTTTTGGACGTGTCTCATCGTTTTTAGTTGAAGACTTTTGACACGATGATGATGATGATGATGATGCTGCTCTTTTGAGCCAATGTAAAGTGATCGAACAATGTCTGTAATAAAGACAGGACAAGAAGTCATGCCACATTGAACTGGACAAAAATATGGATGAGATTAAATAAACGAGTTGAGCATTTTGAGGAGCCCCATGAACAGGGCAAGATTTATTGTTTCGATCCTGTACAACACATATCTATGCAAATATCAGACAAATAACAAGTCCATGGTTTGAAAAGGGCAATGATGATAGGTAGATAGAAAAAGGTAAATAATAAATTATGAGGTGAAGGTTTGTTGCTTTAAATCCTGTTTGAATGCAAGAGGGTCTAAGGACAGTGATGTTTGGGGCATTTATGGATCCAGCTCCCTGTGGACCATTGGCTCTTACTGTATGTGTTTGTTATGATTGTATTTCCTGTGATTTTCTTCACCTGTGGCTGGTCCTGTTCTGTCCTGCTCTTTCTCCCATCAACAGCTGAAGTCCACAAAGAAAAACTCCTGCTCTATAACACAAGACAGAATCACGAGGCTTGAACACATTTGAACCGTAACCCAACTGAGATTCCACAAAATGAGTTTTAAATGGGCTGCATGACATACTCCTGGAAACTATGTCCAGAAGTGCATTATGCATCTCTCTATTGCACCAATGAAGAGCGATGATGGACGTCAGCCACTGGGACATGAAGGAATGATGTAGTTTACTATCTTTGATAAATGTATTATTCCCTTCAATAAACAGATTTGTCAAACATACTGTATACAAAATACATGTTCTAGAGAAGGACTGAAAAACAACATTTCAGAGAAAGAAACGTTTTTTTCGATACAGCGGTTTAATTAAAAATGAACTATTTTAACTATACTTATGAAGGAAACAATGATGAACGTTTATGAGGGTGAATGAGCCCAGAATGTGTTCATTCTGCTACTTTGGTTGAATATAAAAGTATCAGTCTGTTTTTCACTCATTTTGGTCAGGAAAGCTGAATAATATTTTACAACCAACAATCCTGGATACAGTCAGGATCTGATAGAATAATCTGGGTCTGGGGTCAGCGCCCCCGTGAGGCTAAAATACAATAAACACCAAACTGTCACCACGAGGAACATGTGCGTGCTTGAAACCAGCAGATAAACAGATTATTATAAAAATATTATTATAAAGAGATCATTAAACACAATAGTTCACCTCTGAGTCATCAGGTGACATTTGTGAGTCAGCGCCTTTAAAAACATTTATATTGTTGCTTTTAAATGATTAGTAAGTGACTATTAGAGGAGAAAGATTGCGCAAACACAAACAAATACAAGTTGAACATAAAGCGTTTTTGCACATGACTCTAAAACTGTTTTCCACTGACAAAGTATTGAATGTGTGTGAGTCATACTATCCAATATAAACATGAGACCATCTGCCTCTTCTTCTTCTTCTACCAAATAAGGAGTCATGATATCCCTCATAATTTTATTTCAATTGTAAATTATCCTTTTTTTCTTACCCAAGAACAATTTTCCTTTTTCCCTTTGAAAATAAAAAACAAAATGTTTACTCTCAGCACCTGATGTAGTGACTCAGCGTCTTCCATCGGGGACACTGCTCTGGTCACATGCAACTGTGAGGAGGCAAACACCAGAGCAATAACAATCTTCTAATACAATATATTATTAAAACACAACATTAGGGTGTTCAGAGACTGTATTGGCGCCTGAGAATTAAAACATACTATTATTATTTTTGGAACAACCCTAAATAACTCGTCTAACTTGTTTCTTTTAACTGGAACTATACTCCACACAGACATCAGTTTTGCCACATTCTCTCACTCTTCCTTTTGGTGAAGTGAGAAATCATTGCTGGTTTTCACATCAACTATTTTGGGATGAACTGGCGGAACACTTCAATTTAAGGGCGATCCATATCCTTTTCCTGCTGTGAGCAATACGTAGTTTCCTGTATGTGACCCCGGATTCCAGACCGACACATTGAAAGTAAGTCACTATAATCTAAATTCTATGTATTTCTGTGTATATTTTAAGATGCATTTATGTTTCCTGTAAAATATGTCAAATGAAAACCATTAGATCATGAAAATCAAAAATAGCTGATCTTGATCTTCAAAAATGTTTTCACTTTTTCCTATTAATTTATTCTGATTGATTAATGTCAAAATACATACAGTATTTACAACAATTAAAGGAAGAACCTCCAATAACTTGCATCTAGTTTGGGTCGTTGCATGTCTAAGTTTTTCTGGTGAAATAGAAACTAAAAGTGGAGTGTTCAGGCTTTTTGAATCCAAAACAAACAACACGGTGTTTTGGACACAGCACAGTCAAAGCTGCATCTGTTTCTGAGATCAGAGTCCATGGGGGAGAACGTTCTTCACGCTGCAAATGGACTGAAGCCAGAACACAATGTCAGAACCCTCCAACACATCGTCCATCATCTGCCCGTGCTCTTTATCACGGCACTTTTAATATTGAGACATGGACGTTTCCATGGTTTTCAAATGGGAAATAAACCATGGAACTGGACACTTACTATTGTGTCCTATAGCAGTGCCTTTTAGTAGCTATAGGACACACGTTTATTGTCAAAAGAGATTGGTAAATGAGTCCCGACATGGAGGCTAACATTGATTCATAACAAGTATATGAATGTTAGTTAATGTTTGTCTTCTTACATACTGAGAGCTGATTGGCTGATTACTCTCCTTTTCATTGAACAGGCTGATCTAAAGCTGAGACAGAAAAACACATGTAAATGAGACATAGTGACAAGACCAAACATTTTTGAGAAGGAGGAACTAGTCAAGATAAGATGTGCTTTATTTATCTCGAGTGACTTATGTCACGTACCCAAGTGATGATTTCATTTATCGTAACTCCAAAAAATGTATTTTGTTGAACTTTTTTCTATTTTCATGTGACATGACACACACACACACACTGTGAGATCGCTGCTCCTCTTCCTCTCGCTGTTGTTTCAGCTTCACACTTTGGCTCCAGTCGTTTTCCAGAGATCTGTCTGTCCTTCCTCTTTTCAAAAACTGGAAAAGATGAAGGACAGGGATCACTTTAGTTGATCCCACATCCAAAACAATATTAAGCCTTCCACATTTTATAATATCTTTCTATTTTACTGTTTTATTTGTTTTGTTTAAACAATGCTATTGGGTACAATTACAAAAATAAGTAATTGATTAATAAAGATATACTTTATTGTCCCGGTACCCAAGACCATCTCCAAATGTGGATGTTTGGCCTGGTCAGGACCAGAGCTAGAGGATTTTACCTTTTTACTGGTAGAGGAATCCAGAACGCCTGGAAAACCTACTTGGACATGGGAAGAACATGCAAACTCCATTCAAAAAGTGACATTTTAAAATCAACATAAGAATAAATAATGAACATATTGTCATGGTTAGGCCGTGGTTATATTCCAGTGTATTATGCGTGTGTAGAAAGAGGAAGTGATTTTAGGTTTACAGTCATTGGTTTCAAATGTATCTATTGATGTAAATGTCCATCCATCTTCTTCCCCTTAATCCATTTCTGGGTGGTGACAGTCAGAGCTGCACCCAGTACACTTAGCACCAGCCCCTCACTGATCCTCCTGCAGGTGGTGAGTCCACAGGAGCTGAGAT
>JAPMNZ010961993.1:0-15113 GCA_029875035.1 Pomatoschistus microps | reverse complement strand
ATTATTATTATTATTATTATTGATAATATAAAATATTTTGTTTTGTAAATTAATTCAAGTGTTTAACAATCAGTAATAAGCGTTTTTATAATATAAAAAATAAGCAAACCTGCACCTGTAAATTCAATAGTGAGGGGATAATTCATATTTTTTATTGAAATCAAACTGGCATTTTGCCTGGTTTCTTTGTGAATTGCGTGTCTGCTTTGAAGCATGAATTATCTTGCTATTCACTGTTAAGTATAATGTATACGTTTTTTGTCCATGGTTTTTAGAGTTTAATGGAAGTTTCAGTACAACCATCTGTTGTTTATCAGTAAACTCTTACAATAAAAATCATGTTTGCTTGTTTGTTTGTTTTGACTCCAAATGGCTCTTTCACACTTGATTCAAAACTCACCTGCTCAACACGTTCACTTATGATATGTTTCTTTGTTTTGTCCTGTCTCGTGTATCTCAAATGTAAAATGCTTTTGGGCCACATGGAAAGCACTGTTTAGTTGTGGTGTGTGCGTGTGTGAATGAGGGTGGTGGTGGTGGGAGGGGCCTTCTGCAGGCCTTTTCCTTGACACACACAAGCGTGAAAATGAACAAAAACATTAATTCTTACATAAAACATGATTACTTTAAAGTATACTATATATCTCTTTTTTCCCCTCTCTCTCAGTTTACATGGATAGGATTTGCCATAGGTGGGTTTATTCCCAGATGAGTAGTGTCCATTACAAAAATTCTCCCCAATGATCATTGAATGTTGTGAAAGTTCACTGATTTTGTTTTAGTTAATTCATATCAAGATATGTCTGAGTTATTTAAAAAACCACATTATGTCTTTTAATTTGATGTAGCAATAGAACGTAGCAATTTCAGAAATGTGTGTCCATGAATTAAGAACTTTCCAATCTATATACATATTTTAAAAGTACAATAGAATGGCACAGATGTTTTTTTGTCATTGGCAATTTCTACAAAAGAACACAATGGGTTTTAGTGCAAAGGGATGAGTTATTGCAGAAATGTTTAAAAATATGAGAATTTGAATACTGAAAGACTCACATTTGAACAGTGTTCCAAGCAATGAAACCTCTAGATATGACAGAAAGGCAAAGTGATTGTCAATGTCGGTGAAAGTAAGTGATTACAATTAAGGTAATCATGTTTCTTCCAATTTATTTAATCTAATATAGACGCTAAAAAAGAATATTTTGCGATTTGATTTGCATTCATGTGATATGGAGGTTTTAAGAATCAATCACTGTCAAAAAATAATCACAGACTTGGCACATTTCAAGCACCTTCGCTCAAGTGAAATAGAATTCTACACGTATGCTGTGGGACACTGATTATCATTGTCACTTTATGTATTTATTTTTGCTGTGGGTGGGGGTCTCACTCGCGAGGAGGGGCTCTGACGTCACCGCGTGCGAACGAGCTCAGGTCTGGTGCGGTGGACTTGCGTGGACTGTCGCCTCCGTCGCCCCCGTGCTGAGCGGCCATGGTCCTCGTCAAGGAGTAGTAAGTGCCCTTTTAATACAATATCATTTAGCCACATGGCCGCTATGCCGTGTGCCCCGGTGTGAAGAGGCGTGTGGTGTTTTTCATGCTTTCATGTGGAGTTGGGGTAAAACAATACAGTCCATGGGGAAAACAGGGCTGGCTCACACGCGGAAAGGTACGACCATGGTACGACGAGGACAAAACTACTGTGGCCTACCGGTGTGTTAGCAATAATGACAGCTGCTGACATCTAACATCTAACATGCAGAATGACTTCCTGAGCTCAAAACGTCTTCATACGCAGTGTTTCTGTACGATGAGTAACTTTTTCCAAATAACATGGCTAATGAAGCTAGCGAAGTCCCGTCCGTGCCTTCTGTGCTAAAACTTCACTAGCATTAGTTTTGGCTTCTTTGACTTTTCCAAGGCTCGTGTTTATATGCGTACTTTTTGTGGATATTCAGTCACTTATTACATGCGTATCTGCTGTGCGTACGCCCAATAGAGAGTATTGTTGCTGAATAAAAACACATGAAGGATCTTTTTTTATTTTACTAAAAAACCTCTCCTTCCTGGTGATATGGGTAGCCAAGTGCTACATGCTAACTTTGTGACTCAGTGCACTCGCTAGGATTGCATAAACAGGACAGGATTGAGGCAGGCTTGTTTTTGTAATAAAGCAAACCCTGTTAGCACGATTAAAGTAAGCTTTCACTTGTAGTTAATCCCGGCGTGACTAGCTACCTGTTGAATGGATGTGGGTTTTATAATCCTATTTGAACGCTCTGGATTAAGAGGCTTCAATTGTTTACATTTACATTATGACATTCAGAGGAACTTGCCAGTATGACGTGTACAACATTTCAACATTTTTAATGAGCCAGGCATAATGTTGATGTGATTTGTATAATTGCGAGTTCAACCGCAAATTTTCCAATCATACCTTTACCCAATTAGAAGCAGTTTTACCCTTGTCGGACCTGATACCTGTAGGAATGTCTCTCATGTGGCAGATGTCTTTCTCTCTTATTTGATTTAGAAATTAACCAAAAAACTCTTTTTGATGGCCATTATGTTTTGAGACCTTTTGTTTTTTTGTTATGTTTCTCATCTTGTGTTTCTTTTTTGCAGCCGTGTCGTTTTACCCTGTAGTGTTGAGGAGGTGAGTACAGTACTACATAAATACAGACCTCATAACTTTTGTTTGGTCAGTCACTGGATTTGTGTACTACTTGAGTTATTATTTTGGAATAAAATTTTCTAGGGCTGTCACTAACAATAATATTAGTAGTCGTCCACTCAATTAATTTTTTTACGATTTAATTAAAAAAAACTGTACTATATACGGCGATAAAACGATAACGATATATAGACACGTGTTCGATATCAATAGAAAATGGGGTCAATAGAATGTCCGCGTCGATTGTAATACCCGTCCGTGCGAGGAATAACGTGTGCGGTGCTGTAGAGGCAGTGGGTACAGTGACTCGATGCATGTGGCAAAAGCAAGACATTAACTTTTTCCTCGGGAAGCACGTGAGGCTATCAGAGAGCGGCCGCACAGAGCCGGCACGGGGACACAAGACACTCAAACAGCCAAAACAGGAGCTAAACCAGGACTAAACCGGGATTAAACCAGGACTAACAATGGGGGACACTTTGCTTTTGAACAAATTCCTCCAGTCTGAGTTCTCATTCCCCCGTGACTGTAAACAAGGGCTAATATTTATTTAGGTTTAAAAACAAAACAAAAAAACATAATTATCGATTTCGACCGATATGAATCATTTATATTGTGATATAGTTTTCAGCCTTATCGCCCAGCCCTAACTATATGTATGTAAAACCTTTGGATCCAGCACAACATTGTTGGTTGTTGTATTGGTGCATTACTCCAAAAAGGAATTTGACAATTTGTCAACAATGGCAACAGCCATTTGCGATCGTTAGCAGTCAACTAATCGTTGCTTCCCTATAAAAATAAGATTATATAAGGAGTGTCTGCGAAAAAAATGTATAGATGAATTGTATAAACCGTTTCCTTGACTATGGCCATGTGGAAACTGCTCTGTGTAATTCAAGCGTAGATTTGGTTTAGGTATTTGGTTAAGTAATTATACAAATAATTTGAATAATGAAGGTAATGATACCGTCATGGTTCACAGAAAGAAGGTTGTGAGCTTAAATCCCTTGTTGGCCCAGGAGTGAAGTTTGCATGTTTCAGACACAGACTCAGGAACTCAAGAGACTGGTCTGAGCTCGTCATGACTAGAATTAATTCATTGGGTGATTATTATTAGGGCGACAGTGGCTCATGGGTTTGAGCCCACCACAAGACTTTCTCCAACGACTCCCACTGATGTCTACTGCCGTTGTGTCCTTTTGCAAGACACCTAAGGGTGTGTTCAGGGTGTGTCACACGCAACATTTACAAATTCACACAGGTTTCATTGCGCAAGCATGAAAAGTCTGAAGACTGCGCTGCACACGTACAGGGAACCACTGGAGCACACATTTATGTGAAGCATCTTTGAGTGTCCTGAAAAGCTCTGTAAAAAAAGTTATTTATTATTTGCTTTGCCCAGGGCACCGTGGCTGATGCGCAACGAGAGAGAAGCTGGTCAAATCACATTTGCAAACGTCACTGCTGCTCAATGTGTTTTGACCGTGCATCCTTAAAGTGATAGTATGTAACTCTAAATGAATTACACATTTTAGGAATTGTGTTAAATTGACCTCTTGGCCTTAAATGTTGATATAAAATAAGTAATTTTATTAATTCTAATATTACGGGTAAGTCCCGCCTTCCCTTCTCTTAGCTATAGCTCAAAATCCACGCCAAAATCGCTTTTTTGTTCATAAAAACATTATTTTTTTCATTAAAACATTAACAAATAATTCTGAAAACCCCTGTGCATGTGTATTAATAATGTAAATGTATGTGTTCTCTAATTTAAAAGTGTTACGGAAACGTAAGCATAGACCAATCAGAAAGGAAGGGGGAGGGAGCTTGCGTCATTTTTTAAAAATCAAGTACCTCTCGCTCGCTTCCTGACAAACTGCAGACAATCCCTTTAATAGAAAGAACTTAAAGCTGGTGCATGGTAAAGTAGACCATAGTAAACAAGGCGTGACTGTTTCTGACAATTGACATGAGCACAAAGCACTCCACATGAACTCACTGTACTTTTACACATGCGCGACTCCCTCACCTATCAGATAATCACACTTGATAATGTTAGCGTAGCACCTAGCGACACTGTGGGGAATCTTGGAGTCGTAAAAACTCCTTCAAGGCATTTATAAACCAAGCAACTACAACGGTGTATTTCCACGTGCACAACATCACTAAAATCAGAAATATACAACATTCATGGACATTGGTCAACTTCCCCTATGGACCAATACATGTGTTTTATATTTGTTGTGTTTGAACTGTGAGATACTACACAAATACTACACATAAACATACAGTACATTTACAACCTGAGAAACACTACACATGAACATACATGTGTGTACCTTTATTAGTAAACGTTGTCTCTCTCCTTCCATCAAAATGTGAATCATGGTGAACCACATGGTCATTGCTTGAATCATGTATGTATCATGATTTGAACCAAAAAATGACATCCTGCATCGTAATCCCCTCGCACAAAAGCGAGGTAGATCAGGGTTCAAGGGTTACTGTAAAAGTAGATCTTGGTTTGATAAGCCATCCCTGGACTGCCTGGACACATTTCTCTTCGGGAGATGGAAGTGTCCCAGAACCGTAATGGTTTCAGTTTCAGTTTCTTCTGGTCTTTTCTGAATGATCATTGTCATATGTCATAATGTTGTTAATTTTGTCCTAACAATTGTGTAATTATTACGTTTTACAAGGCTGATATAATTATTTTATTGATTATATGGTCATGTTTATTATTGATTAAACCAACTGTATTGAAAAAGTGTGTGAGATGCTAGTTTTCTCACATTGCGTCTTCAATTGCGCAGTTATATTTGTGCAAAAAATTTATTTAATTTCCTTTTATATACTTGGTCTTTGAATAATTTCAACTTTATAATTTCAGCACTGTTTAGAATAATTAACAATAAGAACAAAGTTGGTTACAAGGGTCCTCAAGCTAAAATTTTCTTTTGCAGCAACAATCATGTTTTGCATAAATCATGCAAGTTTGTCTACTTTCAAAATTTTCCACTCATTGATTTTTTTGCGTACACTAAGTAACTCACAGGGCTCTTTTTTGGTCATAAAGTATTGTAATATTGTTCACAAAATGAGCTAGATGGCATATTTGACCTGCTGTCACTGGCTTAGTCCGATCAAACCTGGCGAGCTCTGTGTGTACTTTCATGTTACTATCCGGGTAATATGTGATAATACAGCCGCTAATATCAGTTCGTACTTGCATACAACATCATCTAAGACTTGTGAATTCTTTTCAGTATCAAGTGGGTCAGCTCTTCTCAGTGGCTGAAGCAAGTAAAAATGAAACTGGAGGAGGCGAAGGTATCGAAGTCCTGACTAATGAACCGTATGTGGAAAATGGCGTAAAAGGGCAATACACACATAAAATATATCGTATAAAAAGGTAATTCAGTGTTTGTTTCACATGTGCTTGCATATTGGGGCCACTAGGTGGCAGTATTGTTTCAGTAGTAATCTTTAGCGTCAATCTTTGTTTTCAACTCTCAGTAAAGTCCCTGGATTTGTGGCGATGCTTGCTCCTGAAGGCGCTTTTGTTTTTCATGAAAAAGCCTGGAATGCATACCCCTACTGCAAAACCGGTGAGTCTGCTCTTAGTGCTATATATGCAGATACAAGTAATGATCATTTCAACCATGTCTTTTTTTCTCATTTCTGCCTTCCAGTTGTTACGGTAAGTTTAATCAAACTATTGGTTGTTCAACTCTTTACACGTTTTACAAAGTTTTCCCTTTTTAGAATGATTATATGGGAAATAACTTCTACTTGGAAATCAAAACATGGCACAAACCAGACCTTGGAGAGCAAGATAACGTAAGTAAATAGTTCCTGTATCTGCCATCGTCCACAGGCTTGAACGCTGTGTAACTGATGCTCATGACTTGTAGGTGCACAAACTGGACAAAGAGACGCTAGCGTCCAGAGTGGTTGTTCCCATCGACATTGCAGACTCATCACAGGTGTCTGCAGCTGTAAGTATCGGCCACACAAAATACTCCATCTATGTCACAATACAGAGTGTAGGACAATATTGTGGCTACAATCTTTGTTCTGCCAGTTTTTGTTTTATTTGCTCAGTTGCATAAACTAATATCAGAATGTTTTTAGGAGTAAGAAATATTACAGTAGAATAGACTGAATATCTGAAGAAATTACCACTGGAGCACAGTCTTTGGAGAAGTGATTTATATCGTCTCTCTTTTAAGGGATGCTGTAACCTTTTACAGTTCACCCAGGCTCTAGAGTTAGAGTTACAGCTGAACCATGTTTCATAATCGACTCATAAGTTGATTCTCTTACCCAGGCTGACTAAAGATTTTCTGTTGTGTTTAGGGAGGGCTTTCATCATTTGAACTGGCCACCCAAATAAGACTCATGCAGTGCTCATTTATGAATTACAAATGTAAAGTCCTGGGCATTGCTTTTGTAACCAAGCATAAATCCATAATTAAAACTTTAATCAGAAAAGACTACATCTACCTAGAAAGTGTTTTTGATCCAATTTAAAATTTGGTTTACAGTAAATTCTTTGATTGCAAGTAAATTCTAACCACTAATTCTGCCATAGGACCATAACAAACGTTAACATATCAGGTGTAATTCAAATGTCCTATTGTAATTCCAGTTAATGTGTGGCAGATTGTTAGAAACCGCTTGGCATTTGATGTTATACACGTCTGTAATCCAATATGCACACTCTTTGAAATCTTTGTTTACCAGCTCTGATTGGATTCCCAAGGTTGCCTCTGTAATATATTTATATGCAAGTTTTCCCAAATATTCCTCTTTGAATCATTGAAGTCTTATTTGAAGGGCTTACACATGATTGCTGTTATTCGACATCACATTGCCTCATTTGGCTGCGGCCCCTGCATGCGTGTGCGTTGTGTGTTTGTGTGTGCGTTGTGTATTTGCGTGTTTGTTTGCGGTGGGGCTAACGAGGCGGACGTGTGTGTTGTGTCTGAGGGCCTTATCAGCCCTGAGCCTGAGGCGAGGCTGCAGGGCCTGGAGCGGACCGCCAGCACACATGAGTTTGTTAGTGTAATTAAGGCGCACACTGCTCCTAACGCACACATGCTCGTGCGCGCGTCGTACCAAAGGAGGAGGTGCGCTTCGTCTTCGCGCCACATTGACTCACAGAGCTCATTAGTGCGCTGCAGACGATTGTTATAGTGATGGAGCGTTCTGCATTAAAACTGCAAATAATTGTGTGTGCTTTGTAAGTGGAGACGGTGCTTGCTCCTGCTACGCACCACTCTCCCTGTTGTCCAATAGCCCTGAAAAGTAGCTTTCAGCTGGAGGCACATCATGATATATTTAAAATTGTTCAGCCTTGAGCTGTTGATGATTTGAAAGTCCTTTTAATTTATTTGTATTGCTGTTTTCTTTCCTCTTTCTACTTTTATCGACTATCTCCTTTTGTGTGAAGGATGCATGTCACAATGGCGAGTCAGTTTGTAATATCAGATGTAAACTTTATGATCGTATTTTCAATTATATGATCTAAAAAGTGGCACAGTCCCATTGTGAGAATATTTCTAAGCACTATCTTTGTTTTTTCCAGGATTATAAATCTGATGAGGACCCAACCATATTTAAGTCTGTAAAGACTGGTAGAGGACCCCTTGGACCCAACTGGAAGGTGCACTTCTTTTAATGATTTTTGATTTGTAAAAAATATGTATAAAAGGATAAAGTTGAAGATTTCTGTCTAGAAACAGCATTTTAGTCTCGTGGTGGAGCCCTCAAAGTTCACCACAGGAAAGTTTCCTCTGCCTTAAAACATCGAAAGAATTTGAAAAAACAAAGGTGTTTTTTAAAAGTCTGAATAAAAAAGCACAACTTGCATTTTGTGTTTTTAATTAGATCACTTTCTCATCCGCTGTGGACATAGAAAAAGACTGTTTTGAAAAGGTGAAAAAAGTAGTTATGTGACAACAGAGGCACAATTTCTGCCAGCTTCTCAGAGCAATAAAACTCTTGTCTATCTCTGCATGCACACATGCTCGCATATCAGTACCCTTTGTATTTCTGAAAACTTGTGCTCCTTTGAGTGGGGCACATAGAGGGAGAGAAGAAATGTCACCGTAAGTGTTTTGATGTCAAATCCGTTTCATGTGAAGTTCTCCTTTAGCGATGACAACTTTTCTAAACCCACTGCAAATTTAGAAATGCATCTCGTTTCCTCTGCCGCTCTTCATGATCGCAGCATCAAACGGCGGCGGGATGAGGGTGATTGAGGCGGGTCTGTGGCATTTCTGGAGAATGCTGTGCAGTATGAAGTGATTAATTAAACAGGTGTTCTCGGAGGGCGAGCAGGGCCTCGCTGTTAATAATGTAAGCAGCTTTGCTGCGCTGCACCCCTCTAACATTACAGGAACTGTTTCTTCTGCCTCCGTGGCCACAAAGGCTTTTCTTTTGGGAACTTTGTCGCTGTCAGGGCGGAGGCTGCCAATTGGTCTTTTCATCTAGAGTTTATATCCACTTTGCTCCACCTCAATCCTCCCCTCGTCTGGTGAACGTGAGCTGCCTTCAACTTCCCAAAACATCAGTTTGAGCACGGCAAATCTTCCTCATAATCTATAACATGCAATAAAAGCAATAAAAATGATTCTGATTCTGATAATCTCAATTTATACTTCCTCAAGATTGGCCAGTATAAATGCATCTGATGTATATGTGTATCCCTATTTGTTTTGGTGTTCTCCTGTTGATCACTATCTCTTCTTTCAACCTCTTCTTTCTTCCACAGAGAGACCCAAGTTGCCCCAAAATGTGTGCCTACAAGCTGGTGACTGTGAAGTTTAAGTGGTGGGGACTACAGAATAGAGTGGAAAACTTCGTCCATGAGGTCTGTGGCGAGCTGTACATTTAACGTAAAAGTCAGTTCATCGCGTGATGTGTGACTGTGTCTTTCAGCAAGAGAAGAGAATTTTTAATAACTTTCACCGCCAGCTCTTTTGCTGGATTGACAAGTGGGTCGAGCTGAGTATGGATGACATCAGACGGATGGAGGCGGAGACTCAAAAGGAGCTGGAAGAGGTGAGTAGAATGTGCTGTTGCTCTTAGATCTGGCCTCTATTCCTCTTCATACTGAGTGTTCTTTTATAATCAATACAATCATTATTAACTCACACCAATGAGCTGTAATAAACCATGATTATTTCTGTGATTGCTTTTATTCTAATTTTTGCCTAGATGCGTAAGAAAGGCAGTGTGCGGGGCACAAAACCGGGAGAGGAGTAGCTTTGCCTGTAGTGTTATTGGGCTGTAAGTTCTCTGCTAATCTTTCTCTCTGGGCTGCTTCATGTTTTGTCTGTCTGCTGGACCACACTCATTGCTTTTGCCTGGTGATTTCTCTCATACATGTATGCACAAAAAAGAATCAAGCAGGACCAAATAAACAAAGTTTCACTCCTGGCTGTACATGCTTTCTTCAAAGAATGTTGAGTAAATCCTTTTCTCCAGAACTTCCAAATAAAATGGTTTCAGTGTGCCTAACAAACGTCGTTCAATTATTCTTGGAAAGGCTTTAAACATCATTCTTGAAGTTTTGGCTGTACAAGGAAAGAAAAGAGGAATCTGACCCGGACTGGCCAGAGTTGACCAGACATTCCTGGCTCCTTCCCAACATGCAGCATTTAGTGTTTGGCCTGCCCCTCCACCTCACCCAATTCACCATGTGTTTCCCATTTTTGCTGAAGAAAGTAAACATGTGGGTACCATCAAAGTGCTGTGGCGAGCAGCTGAACCTGGGTGCAAGAGTCGGAGAGGTCGTACGCTGAATGTGGTGTCCTCACAGATGACCACCTCGGCACTGTGCTGGTGCTTCTCACCATTTACTGTGGACTGGTGTAAAATGAAGGACAGAAAAAATGGGAAATGGGGTTGGTTTTAAAATGGTCTTTTTCCACATTAACATACAAATGGGTTTCTGTGGTTCAGAAGAAGTCTGCTCCGAGATTGAGAAGGTTGGTGGTGTAGAATCCTTATACATTTTCATCAGATGTGTCCTATCTTCTGTTTAGGACCAGGGATAGTTTGAACTATTCAATTAGAGGATTTGGTCTTGCTATTCCAACATTAATTGACTTTCTACAGCTGTCAGCCTAAGGCTAGACTCAGTTTTAAGTGATGCCTTTCTTCATTGTGGCAAAATAGACTGGTATCTAAGTGCAGGGTAGGTGAATTTAAAGGTTTTAATCAATAACAATTTGAATACATTTTCCTTTTAACTAATCATTTGAAATGCATTACTTTCCATTTGTCTATAATTCTAACAAACTAATGTTCTGACCATTTAATTTACTTTTTGTTTTGTGTTTTCCCCCATAGCTTCGTAAAAAGGGTGCTGTACGAGGAACCACTGCTGCAGATGAGTGAAAGCCGTGGATTTAAAAACCAGCTTCTCTGATGCCACATTTTACCTGATTAAATGATTTTGGCCTTGGAGGAGGGGCTCAACTACACCTGCAATCACTAGAGCAGATCCCAGAGCTTTAACCAATCCTATTTTATCTACAGATGAATTGATTTTCTTAAACTCTCACGCACACAATCCTAGCTGACAAGACTGCGCTGAAGTCCGGTTAATTCTGATTTACGTGGCCAAATAAAACAGTCTGCACCATGATGGTAGGCGATCCCTCTACTCCAAAAAAACGGCAACTGATTATGTTTTTGATTCCACATTGCAAGGCATTGGACCATTTCTCCCTGCATCGGAATCATTCCCAATACAAGGATGTCTTTCCATGACCTGCCTTGCTGCTCTCATGATGTGCAGTGTTGCATTCCTTGGCATGAATGTGTCATACTCATGTTCTTTCCTGCCACAACCTCCATTTAGGATATTACTAACACTCTTGGCGTCTTAGCCCCATTGAAACACCTCCCTCCCCTCTATCCCCCCCGCACATCACTCCCCAACCTTTCTCAGCGCACCACTTCTTATTAACTCTGACAATCATGCCCGGACAGGTATCCCACTTAATAGAAATTTACACAAACTGTCCGTGACATACATGCAAAAGTCTCCCAGGTGTGGATGCTTTCTTGGTGACTGAGCTGGGCAGATCTGTGCATGCTCGCTCCTGGATGTTGCCTCCCTGGTGTTTACGGCAATCACACGAGCCCACCTCTCGCACGCCCTGACTGCACTCCTCCTCATTTTGGAGACGTTCGCGCACACATTGCGGCGTTCAACTCCCCTAACAGATGTCCCCAGAGAGAGCAAGGGGAAAAAACTCACTGAAAAACAGCCACAGATGGTGCTACACCCCTCCAGCCTCTGTCACAAGCCAAACCGCACCTCGCCGTGCACGCCCCAGAGACGCGTCTTACTCATCTGGCTCTACCAGTGTGGGACCAGTTGACCAGACGGCTCAACTATTAACTTTGTGTTTACAGATGAACGCCTTATGATGCTCCTTAAGCACCAGCATCACACGACTATCTGCCTTAAAGACCGCTGTCCAAGCCTGTTTAAACTGCTGGACCTTTGCTGTTAGTCAATGCTACCTCCCTTTTTTTTTACTACCTGTTTTCTTTACACACTTTTGCCTTTAGAGCTAATTGTTTCAATTATGGCATGTTCATTGCAAGGTCCTACTTTGCTTAGTCTTTTCCAAGCAAGTGCAATTGTTAACCAGGCTTATATGACTACGCTCTTGCCAAAACTTGACACATGCACTATAGTCTATGTGACTGTGGTGGCTAAACAAAAGACTTTCTTTGTGCCTCAAACCGGGAAATGTGGAGGTGCCACATTTTCGCGTCGCTTCAATCATGTAGTGTTTTGACTGTATACGGCCTAAGCTTTGACGGTTTGTAAATGGGAGTTTGTTTTGCAGTTTTCCATTCAATGATAAAACAGTTCCTTTCATAGATATTGTCATTCCTAATTCCTTCTAGGGCTGTCCCAAAGAGAGTGAATGGTTTTGTGCGTGTTCATGTGCTCAGTTTAAACAGTTCACTTTTCCGGAGCGTTTGCAGTGGTATTTTAAATGGATGATATACTCAGGTGAACATCTATACTGTAATGTTGCCTTTTATTTGTGTCTGTGCACTGTTATTGTAATGAGCAGACTGCCATCATTTACACTTTACTACTTTCCACTGTCCGTATCATAGTTGCCAAACACGCAGACACTTAGTTGGTCTTTGCATTTCAGAGAGTGGCAGTCTCAAACGTAAGCTGTAAAACTAAAAAGCAACAGTTCAATGTTTTTTTGGATTCAAGTTATCCCAGTGTTGCCTTTTACAAAGTAAATGTAAGCAATTAATATATGAAATTAATAGAATCTTTGTTCTGAATGTCCTCATTTCAAATCGACTTTTTAATTCGGGGGATGTGGTGATAATTGTATATTTCTTTCTCTTCCTGTGAGTCAAAAATTGTATCAAAATATATAAATAAAATTCACTTTAAAATGTAGATCAATGTGCATTTTCATTTTTGCACCTTTATCAATCAAACTGGTATTTTGGCAACGACACTAGCATCAGCCCGAGTTATTGGTGACCCATCGATGACCTGTAGTCCAGCTTCACAATAACAGCGGAATTGGCGCTAAAGTGCAGGAAAAGCCAGAGTCTGTTGGCTGAGATATCCACCTATTTATTGTTTGCAGCGGAACAGTCACATGTGGCCACACTGTGAGGAAACCAGCTCTATCTGCCCCAGAACAAGCAAATGATGCAGTTTCTAAAAGAGGAGATGGACAGCCTCGCCCACACACCTCCTGTTCGCCTCTATGGCAGACAAGTGTCCATGCAGCAAAGACGGAGATGTAAGATCTGCTTAAATATAGGAGCAGGTGACGCATCATGATGCTTGTATAACATGCAGCCATTTCATATTTAAATTCAGCAAAAGGGTGAAGGAAAGTGGCTGAAAGAACATTATGAATACTAAATTTCTGATGAAATTAGTTATAAAAATCTAGACTATGATCATTTACTAAACCCTAGTCTTATGTTTTTTATTTTGGAGATGTACAAAACTAACTCTTTTACGTGTTATCGTTTTGGAATATCTCTAAAAAATAATATTCGCTTTTCGATACAAGAATTTATATCTAGTTGTTTTATCATACTTGCAATCTCACATTAATCTGAAACTTACATCACTGAATTCCCTCTTTCCCAGATCTGATGTTTTTGGAGGAAGTTCCTTGTACACTGTTTGCGTTTCTGATCTCCCCTGTGCCCAGATATGTAGAGGCGCCACAGGTTTTCTCAGTACGAGACAGTTATTTTTGGCCTAAAATAAGTCTGCAGTGATGTCAGGCCGCGTTTCCTCATCCTCTGTGCCCAGGTCAAGTTTAGCCTCCAAGATTTCTTTCCTGTTGTTGTGAAGATTTGGAGCCAACCTATGAGAAGGACAGTGGTGCTCCAAAGGGTATAGCATCCTCCACAAGTGTTCTTGAGATGACAGATGCTACTTAACCTGTCCTGACCCAGGACACTGAGATGGCCCAAGTGAGTGACAACCCAAAGAGACACGGCAGCCCGGGGATGTAAGGTCCTCAATAAGGGAAGGAACTGTCTACACACTTCTCTGAGGAACAACTCAGCAGGAATGAAGTACTTTAGACACCCACTTGTATAACTGTCCTACTTGGTCACATATTAAGACAGATTAAGGTAAGTTAGTTGTGGAGAAGGCCTGCTGTGGAAATAGGTCTCTCTGGAGTCTGTCTGGACCAGCCATGGGCAAACCTTCCCTCCTATTGGGCCACATTGGAGTATCAACCTTCTGTCTGGGCCAGACCTAACTTCCAATGTTTTTTTCTCAGGTTTAGTAAATATAATATATTAAATACTATATATTGTGGCAGACCAAGAAGTGCTCTGCTGATCTAGAGCTCTGCACACAGGGATGAAAGTCTTTGTACTGTATCTATATAAACTGAGGTGCCCTTAGGGGCCTGACGTAAACAGCCAAAGGACTGCATCTGGCCCACGGGCCGGGGTTTTGCCACGACTGGATGGGCCATGATTGAACATGGAGAGAAAGCTTGTGATTGGTGCTGGTCAGAAAGGTCATATACCTTTTTATAGTGTTATTGATATTAAGTTATTGGTTTTTCTATAGCAGACCATTGTAAGTTAGCGATGGAATTACCTTGACATGTTTGACAAGGGTTAGGGTTTTGAGATTTATCTGATATAAAATAACTTAAAAAGAACCTCCCTAAAACATTTTCGATATGATATCAATTATCATCCATTAGAGTTAAATGTATGATAGAAAATAGTGTTTTTAAGCACTTCTGCAAAAATATCAACACTTTTTGCACTTTTTTTGCTAGAACTGCAAGACATCAAACTCAAAAATGGATTCAAGCACACACACACACGCACGCGCGCACACACACACACACACACACACACACACACACAC
>JAPMNZ010961985.1:0-12687 GCA_029875035.1 Pomatoschistus microps | reverse complement strand
TCTCCCCGTGTCTGCGTAGGTTTCCTCCGGGTACTCCGGTTTCCCCTACCACTAAAAATATGTGCAATAGTTCTGGCATGCGCCTTCTGTTCGGCGACCCCGCTCCCATCTCTGTGTGGAGTGAGAGACAAATGCCCAAAAAAATAATAATTGTAAACCGCTTTGAGACTTGTCTGTGAAAGGCAGTATATAAATAAAGATTACTTACTTATTACATAGGAGCTGGAATGACCACTGTCCAGAAATGCTAGTAAATGTGCATAAAGATTTGAGATTTTACATTTCTCTAAATGTATATATTTGATATTTTTACATGAATAATAATTTTACTTAACCTTTATTGTATTGTTTATAAACGCATCGTATCAACTGAAAAGTCTAAATTAACCTATTTTCTTGTCTGTGCAGGTCACGCCATGCCTATCCGCTCCCTCACCTTCTCTAAAGACTCTCAGCTGCTTGTCACGGCGTCAGACGACGGTTACATCAAGATATACGACGTGTGAGTTTCCTGCTCATGTCTCAGTCGCAGTAAATTTCAGTATGCAAAAGTTCAAATACTCCGTTCTCTTGTATCTGTAACAAACGCTGTGATCTCCATCTGCAGACAACATGCAAACTTGGCGGGCACACTGAGTGGACACGCCTCCTGGGTCCTGAACGTGGCCTTCTCTCCTGATGACACGCACTTCGTCTCCAGGTAAAAACCAGAAAAGGGAATCATTCACTTGAATAACGACTGCTGAGAGTGATTAGTGAACATTACATTGGATTTCATTGGGACACTGTAATGTACAGTGTATATACATCAACAATATCCATCCATTTTCTTCCACTTTATCCGTTGCAGGGGCAACAGTCTGAGCAGAGATGCTCAGACTTCCCTATTCACACACTCTTCCTCCTGCTCATCCGGGGGGAATCCCAAGGAGTTCCCATCCCAGTCCAGCTGAGAGTCCCTCAAGCGTTTCCCCTGGTCTCTCCCCCAGGGGACAGCAACCAAATGACAGGAAACCAATGACAAAGGGCCTATGGGGATTTCAATAAATTGTCCTATCAGGAGGCAGGATGTGAGCATGAAAGGGCAAATCAGTGCTCGTCTTGCAGGTCCTTATGGCACACTCTTTAAACTGCTGTATCGTTGCTGGCGCTCCTGTTCAAAGTATATTTGTTTTCTGTTTTGATCCTGCTATCCTCATACCTGATAACACGTCTGCTTTTTCAGCTCGTCTGATAAAAGTGTGAAAGTGTGGGATGCCAGCTCCAGAGCCTGCATCAACACGTTCTTTGACCATCAAGACCAGGTAACACCACCGCAGTCATCCCAACTTTTTTCTCTCTAAAGCCCTGTTTCCACCAGAGCTACTGAGCCCTATTCTATATTAGGTCTTGGCAATAAAGCAAATTTAGGCAATCAGCTTTTGAAAAAAATCTAATTTCCCGCAGCACATGAATTATACTTGCAATATCAGCACAGTCTGTACAAGACTTTTATAATACGTATTGGGGGAAACAAAGTGAAACAAGTGTTTTGAAACTTGAATACTGGGCAGAAAGATTATCATTAAAGTCACCCTTAAAAATATATTAAGGGTGACTTTAATGATAATCGATTTTAAAAACAAAATTGTCCAAAGCAGGAAATAAAATCGCCCAGCCCTACTCTTTATTGTATTTGGCCCTACTCTGCCTGGTTATGTTTCCCTTTTGCTTTAGTATCTGGTAATGTATTCTGGCAACCCATAACAACCAGTATTCAGAGTCCTTGGTAACCATGGCTTCCAGTGGCACTCCAGCCATAGACAGGAGTGAGGGTCTCCTGAATAGACAAATGTGACGTCCCCATAATAATATTAGCCTTGATGCGGTAGAAGCAGTGGGGGCAGGACCAGGCCCCCACCAAGAGTCCATGAGCATGTGCACTGACATGCTTTTAATCTGACTCCTTGCCGGTGGCGGCAAACCCGGAAACAGAATTAGCCAGTGCATTCTAAAGCTGCCTTTTTGTCTTTCAAACGGCTTTACAGCCTGGTCCAAAAGTTGGCTCTTGGCTCAACGCTTACATTCCAGATGCGTGTCAATGCTGAGGGGATTTTGAGGGGGGGGGTTAGCCGCTGTGGACTTTTATAATGCCGGCTAATGCATTCGCAAATGCGTGTTTTCATATTTTCCTGCGGGAAGGGCCACTCTTAGAAAAGTGATGAGTAAGTAATAGGGATGCAAATCGGTGACCGTTGAACCGGTGGTTGACCGTCACAGCGTTAACTGGTCAAAGCTGACGGTTTAAAAAAAAAGAAGGAGAGGGGAGGTCTCTTAATAACGTTGTTTTAAGCCCTTTTTGCACAGTGTGACGAGCGGGTCCGTCTTTAGCTGTGTGTGCCAATGTATTGGTAAACTCCGGGCCGACTTTCATGCCGCATGTGCAGCACACACCCCTTCCACTGATACGCAACATCCACACGCACCATCCATACTCTCGTCAGTCGCTCGCCTGTTACTAGTCCACCAAAGTTTTACATTAGTGCGGATCAGAACTACATTGGAGCTTACAAATACACACATACCGGTCTGTACGCTTCTCTGTGTCACACAACCCAAAGGATATTTGCAAATACATGGCTTCAGTCAAACCACATGGAACATGTTTGTGCTTATGGTCCTTGGTATTAGCTCCACACACATCACTTGTATTTAAACTTTAGCGGAGATCTGCGAAACGCGGTTCGTCACTCGCTGCTCTGACCATGTGAACGAGCCATCGTTTGCTGCTAAAAAGCTTTAACCCGCAGCACAAAAGGATAGGAAGATTAAAAAAGTAGTACTCTGTGCGCAAAGGTGCAGAAGCTGTTGCAGGTTTTGGCGCTGCTGTCTCGGCTGATATAGTAGAACGAAAAAGCTGCACTTATGAAAAGTACGCGGCCCGAAATGGCTGTTATTTCAAAGAACGTGGAATATTTTAAACTACGCGGTTAACCGGTTTCAACCGGTTAATGAGGCTCAGTGGTCGGTCATGAAAATTCATAGTTTTTTAGATCCCTAGTTAGTCAGTACGTTGTAGTCTATGAGCAGAAGCCAATTTGAGCATGAGTTAGCTGGAGCCAATTTCATCATATGGGCCTTTGTTCCGAGGCGTTAGCTTTGCGCCATAACAGTGACAGACGTGTTGCTGAGTCAAGCTGGAGTTTCCCCAGCAAATGCAAGGATACCCTGCTCTACCGTTTTTCTATCGCTTCGTCTAAACGAGGCCTGTTTTTATTCATAGTTCTAAAAAGGTCCCGCATTCTCACATATGAAACAGATAAACTATTTTTTTTTCCAGGTATGGAGTGTGAAGTACAACAGCTCAGGTTCAAAGATTATCTCTGCAGGAGACGACCGCTCCATCCACATCTACGACTGTCCTATGTGACACAGCCGGCTCAGCACAAACTCCACAACCACAGGCTTCTGGAGCGCCGCACTATTAAAATTTGTTCTAATAAATATTCTTTTTGTACAAATTGTCATTTCCTCATTTAAAATAGACAGAATTTAGTTTAAATTTGGATAGATACTTTTGAGAAAGTAATGTTTCAACATTGCTCCTCAGTCAGAGACCTGAGTTGTTCTTAGATCCATTCACGCTAATATCAGGAACCTCTGGCACAAACTTAACTCCACCTCTTCTGTCTAAAAGCACCTCAGTCCTGTGGTATGTAATTCCAGTATAAAATCACACCTTTTTAAAACAAAAGTATTGCCTATGATTTTTGGTAGTTTGTTTTTCTTTACGTTCTTTGAAATCATACGTCTGGTTTGCAGTAAGCAATTAGCAAAAACTGGGGAAAAAAACATTTGACTCCTTCCTCTGGCATCCAGGGAGTTACCCTTGATACTTGTTTCACCATATATTTTCTACAGAAGAGATTTCACACTCTAAAACATGACATAAATAGCCTTATTGTAATTTGCAATGGCCAGAAATATTGCATATTTCATCTTTAGGCAGAATTTAAAAAGGTTCAAAAACAGACATACTGTATAACAAGGCAAAACCTTGACCTGATACATGACTGAATGAATGTTCACCATTTAATTTACTTTCTGTGAAAGTTGTGCGTGTAAAACTGGGTTAACAAAACAAGCCTAGCCTTGCCTTAGCCATCCGTACACTCCGAGCAATCATCATAGTACAAAATGTAATTTGTACAGGTCAAGCACAATGTTCATTGAAAGTAATAACTGACTAAACAATACTTAATCAGCTTTTACAGTAGTGTAAAAGTGTGTTATTTTTGATGCTCTATGCAATATCATAGAATATTTTGATTACACTTATTCGATACACTTATTTTCCAAAACCAATTTATCTGTCAAGAGATGATAAAGACTACACCTAATCTATAATGCACACTTTTGTTTGAAAGTTACTTGGTCGTCTGGAACCAAAGGCTTGTATTATGTCCAGGTGAGACTTCAGCATAGTTTGCATTATGTAGTTCACAATTCCAACATAAATTATATACGGACAATTGCAAATTCTCTGGTACTGACATCCCAGTTTGAAATTATACAGTTTTCATTCGGCCTTTATGATCATGTGCTTCCCCCCTGTGGCAAAAGAAAAAACAACAACTACTGCATAACACTCAAACCAAGCAAATCATTATACCCTTTAAACGAGCAGTATGTAAAGACCTGTCAAAAAAAGGGTACTGCACTCTCTCCCTGAGGTTGCCAGATATGCAGAGGACCATACTAGTTGAATAGACAAGAGTTTTGTCAACAACAAATCTATAACCAACACCTTTTTCTCAAAGGCCCCGATAGAAATCCTCGTTTTGTCATTAATGGTTTGAGAATCATAACGGGACCTTTTTTATTCCTGCGGACACATGTTATTTTACCAATGAGATTAGCTCTACACAGCGAGTTCTGGCAACCCAGATCACGGTTTTTCTGATTGGTAAAATAGTGGAGGGTGGGACAAAAAAAGGAAAACGACAAGATTCAAAACTTGTTTTGAAATTGAAATATCTCGGCTGAACTACTATTATTAATAATGCATCGGTTTTATATAGTGCTTTTGGACACTCAAAGACGCTTCACATATCATTATTCATTCAGTCCATACACGGTGGCTGTAGCCACAGCTGCCCTGGGGCGCACTGACAGAAGCGAGGCAACCAGTATGTGCCATCGGCCCCTCCGACCACCACCAACCATTCACACACACCAGACTCATTCTAGGCCATGGGGGTGAAGTGTCTTGCCTAAGGATACAACGGCAGTTTGACACTTTACAGCCGCAGCCGCCCCACTGTGGCTGATGTTCCCAGAGGTTAAGCCAAGGACACAACGACAGCAGACATCAGTGGGAGTAAAAGGTGTAGGTCGGGCTCGAACCCACGACCATGAAATCATGAAAAGAGCATGGTTCATTAATGCCTTTTGACATATTGGGGCCATTTAATGATGACTTGACAATCTTACATAATGCTACTTAACATGACTGAATATTTACCTTTTTATTCAAAAGTTTCAATGTTTAATACAAGAAACTTAGCAATAACCCGATCAATACATTTTACAATTGAATCCTTACATTTATTATATAAACACATGCACTCTCTGTGAAAGTTGTGCTTGTAAAACATTGTTTTAAAATGGCTGGAAATCAAATATATTACTAAAAATGGCTCATTTTATGACTTTGTAGTGTTGGCATAGAAGACTATACAAGCAGTGTGAGAGACTAGAGGGAGAGACCAAAGAGAGAGACAAGAAATGGCAAGTTTTATGCCTTTGGGGCATTGGCAGGGATTACTATACAAGCAGTGATGTCTTATATGATTGACAAAACAGATTTTAAGTCAAATAAGTTGAATTTCAGAATTGTATGACAAAAAAAAACATTGTTGTACAACTATGCGTAGCCAGCCCTAAATAAGTCACCGTTATTTATACAGCATATTTCACAGACCAAGGTCACACAAAGCGCTTCGATTTTTGTTGTACCAGTAATTTCCCCTCACTCCATAATGAAGAATCTCTGGTTATATAATATAGATATTGCTGGTTTGTTGGCTTTACACAGGTTTGTTAGGCAGACATGGCCACAAACAGCAGGTAAAACGAAGAAATTGGCAGATTTAAATGAAAGGAAATCCAGTTTTAAACAACTGAACTACTAATCTCACATCTGCATCTCACGAAAACTCTGCAGTATCTTAGCACATGATATTCACAAGTTGCACAACTCAAATGACACCAAATTGCAAAAAACGACACAGTATCCAGGAAATCCAGTTTTAAACAACTGAACCACTCATCTCACATCTGCATCTCACGAAAACTCTGCAAACTCTGCAGTATCTTAGCACATGACTTTCACAAGTTGCACGACTCAAATGACACCAAATTGCAAAAAACGACACAGTAGAAGCAGTGTTATGAGCGGCGTCCAGACTCTAATCACATTTCTCACACTTTGTTCACTTCCAGCCATTCTCTTGATAATGTTATTAGCATGGATGACTTTAGTAATGTCATCTCCCAATTTCAAAAAGACAGCGATAGTTTGGCATTTAAGTGGCGAATAAAAGCCTGGTAAAACTGGGATACCTGCTTTTCAAACAGTACTAACTAAAGCAACAGGGGTATTTCAATGGGCTGCAGGTTTTCATTACAAACAAACAAGATCAGACCAGACTCGACCCATTTCCTCAAGTGAGTTGTGTCTGAACCTGCTTAGAGTCCTGCTTGGTTGTAATGAAAACTTGAAGCACCGAGTGGAATACCCCTCTGTTGCTTTGCGAGTTGCTAATTGTGACCACGAATTTTCAGATTTGAAATTGATTGTGAGGAACTCATGCTTGTCGCTTTGCCATTTCGACTCAGACCTAAAACAACACTCATTTATTCAAATCCAGGCTTGAGTATCTTCACATAACCACCAGCTCACATTGTGAGCTGTAAGGGCTCATTAATGCGCACATTTTTGAGCCTTTGCCCTTTTTTAAGAGGATAAGAACAGAGTGGAATATAAAATCAAAGATTTAGGAACCTCAGCTTTAAATTATACCATATAGAAACAATATATAATCCAATAAGGGTGTCCAAATCTGTGTATTCCTTGGTCTCTCATCTCAAACTTAACTTTAAAAAAGTCTTGCATCATAAATAGCGCCATATTGGGGAGAACTGAATGTGTCCACCAGCTTCATTGTCTTTGCGATTAAAAAAAAAGGCACAAATGCTCGAAAATATTGCTTTTTCGGGCTGCGTACATTGTTATGGGCCGCTTGAACCATGAGAGGAGTCTTGTCTTCAGACACGTTTCCTCGTCTCTCATCCTGTTCTTTTGTGTTGTGTGAAGCTAAAGTCACCAGTGCCGCGTGTCAATCAGCTCCGCTCTCAGACTCAGTCTCTTGAGGGTTTCATATCCAACCACGATGAGCACCGAGGTGGGAGTGGAGGAGATAACCCGAGCTGATAGGCCTTTAGTGAGACCCCATACTCCATCCTCTGCCATCAACTGCTTGAAGGTGCCGATGACGGACGAGTGGCCTTGCACCTGAAGAGAGGTGGGGGGACAAAATATATATGACTGTAAACTAAGTTACAGGAAACAGGGTAGCATTGAACACTCCAAAATCCAAAATCGTATTTATTTATGGCGTTTTGGAAACAGGGTAGAATTGAACACTCCAAAATCCAAAAACGTATTTATTTATGGCGTTTTGGAAACAGGGTAGCATTGAACACTCCAAAATCCAAAATCGTATTTATTTATGGCGTTTTGGCTTTATGCCTTCATCAGATGTTTGTAAACTAAGTTACACAATACATACATAGACGACAGTATTGAAAAAGCATAAAAACATGTTCAAAAGCCACACTTTGGTTGCGGTGTTACCTGGACTCTGGCCCGCACCACGTCCATTGGGTTGGTGATGGTGGAGGCCGTGGCTGCAGCCATTGGTCCCGCAATTGCCTGCAGCAGCAAGTGAGGACAGCTAGAGGGTGCCAAGTAAGACAGCTGCTCTGTGAATGAAAGACATGAAAGACTTTCAGTGATGATCGGGCACATCTCGGCATAAAGAGGGGGCAACAAGGAAGTGATCATAAAAGACCAGTATGGCCATCTACTGACTCCAGCTCTACAGACGAGCCAGGAAAATAAACATACATATCTAAATGCTACATTATATCGCTGCTATGCAGATGATCTGCAAATCCATTTGCCCATTTTGTTGAATGGGAGTGATTCTGTCTGATGGAGTGCATATGCATAAGTTTCTCAAACTGATTTTGTTTTGTTTGGTGATTCAATTGACTGTCGTCATCTTGTTTTAAACCAATGGTCAGAAACCTTGGTGTTGTCTTTTCATTTTGATAAACGGATTGACTGTGTGGTCAGGTCAAGTTTTTATCAGCTGCATTTACGGATGATGGAGGCCATTGTGCTCACTGGGACCTTCAAAGCAGCAGACATTTTTCTGTACCCTTCCCTAGACTTGTGGCTCAAGACAATCCTGTTTTGGAGGTCTACAGACAATTCCTTTGACTTCATGCTTGGTTTGTGCTCTGACATGCACTGTCAACTGTGGGAACATATAAATACAGGTGTGTGCCTTTCTAAATCAAGTCCAATCAACTGAATTTACTACAGGTGGACCTCAATTAAGCAGTATCTCAAGGATGATCGGTGGAAACAGGATGCACCTGAGATCAATTTTGAGCTTCATGGCAAAGGCTGTGAATACTTATGTACAAGTGATTTCTTCGTTTTTATTTGTAATACATTTGCAAAAATCTCCAAAAAAAATAGTTTTCACGTTGTCAATATGGGGTTTTATGTGTAGAATATTAAGGGAAAAAATGAAATGGAATCCATTTTGGAATAAGGCTATACCATAACAAAATGTGAAAAAATGTAAGCGCTGTGAATACTTTCCGGATGCACTGTATATGGTAGCGTATGAAACATGCTCTGAGAAGGTGGGAGCCAGGGAGGGGGTTACGGGAGCGAGAAACAAAAAAGTTATGCAATTGTTACTTTTTCTGGTAACTCGTTTCTTTTATAGTGGAGTATCTCAGTTACTTTTTGAGAGAAATAACTAGTAACTATAGCTAAAAACTTTTTCCAAGTAACGTGCCCAACACATCACCCCAATCCTTTGACTCCCAGTTTTGTTTCGAGTCGATTTTAAAATGTTAGTCTTTGGTTTTTTTTAAGTCCTCAATGGTCTCGCCCCTTCATACTTGTACAAACTTTTAACTGTTTGTGACTCATTGAGATCATTGAGGTCCTCAACTCAACTCCTCCATGCTTTTTTAATGTGTTTAACTTTTATTTTTTGATTGTAGGAATGTTAATGGATTCATGTGAATTTATTTTTAAGCACTTTGGTTGCCATGCCCATCACTAGCTATAACTAACACTATAGGGTTATTTATAGCAGCTATAAGAAAAAGAAAATAACGTTAAAATCGAATCAAATCATGTAAAATCGAATTAAAGATTTGGGGAATCGTGACACCTCTATCATTTACCTGCATAACAGTGATAGAAAGGCCACCAGAGGGCACTGTTGGGGATGTATGTGAGCAGCGAGGCCACGTATCCCCGGTAGAACCCTCGGAAGCCGTCCTCCGCAAATATCTGCACCGTGATGTCCCGTGTCTGTCCGAAGGTCCAGCGGCTTTTTGACTGTGCCGCCAGCATCATCTTGGGTCGGACTTTGAAGCGGCTGAGGTGGTCCCCCTGTCCCTGCATCATGAGGTGCTGAGACACGATGTCGATGGGGACCGTTATGGTCTGAGCCACGAGCGATGCCGAGCCACCGGCCACAACAGACTTCACCATGTTGTCCTGGGAGAAGGGACAGCCGTATGCAATATAAAGGCAAGGCAATTTGAAGAAGGATTAGTTTATTTTGTCTGGTATTAATGTTTCTCTTGAAGAATCTGCTTGATTTTGGTAATATTCTTGTCTATCTAGTGTTTAACCAAGACGGCAATAGATATAATTAATTCCCAATTACATTTACAAAGCCTAAGAATGTGGAATATGCAAAAAAAAACTGTTGTTGATGTTGCTCCCAAAGCAGTCCCAGCCTACATGCAGGCGCTGGGCAGATTGAGCCTTGTGACACTTTCAAACGTGTCTCGTAACTGTACCTTAGCACTCAACAGTCTGTAAATAAAATTGCAATCTACTTTATATTCCTACTCTTTAATAAAGTAGAAAAAAAGATTTATAATAGTATACTACAAAAGCACACGGTCAGCAATTGTACTAAAATATCAACTTTGAGCATTTGATTTCCACACAGGCTCAACTGCAGCAGAATAAGTCATTTAATTTCTTCCCCGTAATCCATTTCTTGGTAGGGAGAGTGGCAGTCAGAGCTGCACATAGTAAACATAGCACCAGCGTCCTGCAGGTGGCGAGTCCACAGGAGGACAGCTGCTCTGTCATCATTTACATTACATTACATTACTCAGTTACTTCTGCAAGAAAGTAACTACTGTACATTACTTTTGGATTACTTTGTGTCACAAAAAAAGATCAGAATCATGTTTGTATGTGTGCTTTATTAAAGTAATTTAAATAAAGATCAACTACAAACAAGTAATAGCTGGCTCAAATGGCAGGACATTAACATGAAAGTAAATGTAGCCAGGACAATTGCTGTAGCACTTCTCCAGACAGTGTTAACGCTGAAAGTGTTTTAAAAGGTTCGAGGATGAGTTGGCTCAATATAGTTAAAATGTTTTACCGGTCGAAAAGCCATGCACGGCTTTTCGACCGGTAAAACTAAACAATCTGGCTCATGTGCTCAACATGACATAAGCACCAGGCAGCATACAGTCTGACTTCCAATTTGGACACTACCTACCTATGGTTATCCCGTTTTCCCCGTTTGCTCGCGCTTACTGGGGTTTGATGTGGAGTTCTTTGTTATTTTTCTTCCCACACAGTTTACGGTGGACGCTGATACTTTTGTCACGGCCTCGTACTCAAAGTAATGCCAGTATCTCCATGAATGAATTGCTCCGCAGTTGTCCTCGCTAACACATTTTTCACCAGTCGACAAAACAAAAGTCACAACACTCACAGTTTGGTAACGCATTGTAACGCTGCTTGCTTAGAAGAAAGTAAATGTAATCACATTACTTTTTTGCGGATCTAATTCCTTACTTTACTGTAATTGGATTACAGTAACGCATTACTTTTATCATGTTACTGACCAATACTGTCTGTCAGTGACGTCACAGCCTTGATCTTTCTTGGCTTTCTGGCTTCGGGCAAAGTGGGGTTACGTTTCCTGCCCAAGGACAGCAGACATCAATGGGAGTCGGTCATGGATCTATAATAATAACTGGATAGGATATTACTAGCTTATAGCTGTCCCACCCATGGGCACAGGGGGCGCCCGAGGTACTACAGACTAAATTCACTTGGGCTCCACAGAAAAAAGTCCCATAGAACTCAATTTAAATTAAAACAGCTTGACCTCAGCTGAGAGAGAACCTATCATAAAGATCGGATTTTGTGGGGATTTTAGTGTCCCTCGTCATCCATTTTCTTTAAATCCACAATTTACTGCCACAAACTCTGCTCTTTTCCTTCCGCTCTAACTCCGCTCTGCTGCTGCTCTGATCAGCAGCTCTGATTGGTCAGAGTGCAGCCGAGCTCCTCTGTGCACGTGCATGAAAACCACACATGCATATGTGGCGCAACGCATCATGGGAGATAATCCACTGCGCAGAACCGGGAGGACCAGATGATGCCCAAATATAGGGGAGTTCGGCTAATCTCCCGGTCTCCGTGAAGTCCCATGTGCTACTGAGCACAAGCCATTCATTTTAATAGGGCGCCATCTTGGATCACCGGGGCTTGGAGTCGGTAGAGAAGGTCTCGTGGTGGGCTCGTGGTGCTTCATCACAATGGTCAACTTGAGGGAGTGGCTTTTTTGTGTCCTATTACATATAATTCTAATATGGGCACCATTGGGACAGTTGAATGGTAAAAACCGGAAGTCTCCCAAAAAATTTGAGACAGGCTTCTACACCGACAATGTTCAAATCTAGATTAAAAACAGTTCTGTTTAGCTGCTCATACAACCGAAGGATTACATTTTTACTCATTAAAATGTACTGTGATTTTTATTTTATTTTAATGCCTTGTGTGTGTGCCTTGTACACTTTGAGTTGTCTTGTGTATGAACTAGGAGTGTGTCAAAATATTGATATGGTGATGAGCAAACGATCATCGATATGCTTTTGCTAAGTATCAATTTAACAAAAAAATCAATCAAATCAAATTATAGTACTTAATATATGGCTAAAATTCTACAATTTCTGTTGAATGTTCATATTGATTTTATTGGATGTAAGAAAGATTAAAATCCTGCCAGGGTTTGATTGATTTAGAAATACAGTTTTAATACCATTTTATATTAGAAGAGAACTACTAAAAGGTTTCAAAATCAATTTTTTTTGTTTTGTTTGATCCCCCAAATCAAGAAAAAACCACACAAGCATCTACACCCTTGGTGACATCATAGCCATAGCGGGTACATTTCAACTGGCTGTTAGTTGTTTACAATTTGGATTAGGGCTTTGACTTCGAAATTCGATATTCGAATATAATTCGAATATTAAAAAATATATCTATATATTCGAACGAATATTAGA
>JAPMNZ010961980.1:0-14905 GCA_029875035.1 Pomatoschistus microps | reverse complement strand
TGTATATAGTAAACATGTCGGGCATCACCTTTGACCAAGACAGGTCTAATAGATCAGCTGTGTGACCTTTGTACTTGCAAAAGGGAACCTGGCGGAAAGGAGCATTCCTGTCGTCTGTTTCTGGGTCTTCTGGAACACAACTTGCCTGAAATGTGAAAGAGGATTTTCTTACATCTAGAGAAATGTTAATGTGTTTGAACGTAGAAAAAAGTAACCTACAGCTGTATCTGTATCTGATTTAGAAGAGCATAAACTTTCCTGTGATGGTGAGGGCGAGACACGGCCTGCAAAAAAAGTGTGAAAAAGTGTAAAAAAGTGTAAAATTATCACAAAATTACAAAAACATCAGGTCAATGATACACTATCCAAGAGTGTTTACCGTCAGTGTTGTACTTTATTCTCATGTTATTAAAATAGTCAAATGCTGTTTTTAGCACCCAAATGCGAACTACATTATCCTGCCCTGCAGTTGCCAGGAGCCTCCCACAGTGAGAAAACTTCATGGTCCAAACAGCACCCTGCGGGAACACAACCACATGTAAACATACAACCTGACAAATATGCAAAGCCATGTTCTTTACTAACCGTGTGTTCTCCACTGAGATCCTGCACAACTTTAATCTGATCAAAGTCAAAGGGTCCCTTTAAGCTGTGTGCAGCCTTAAATTTGGCAGGCCGGGTGTACGGCATGCCTTCATCATCACTGGAGGATGGATCATCCTGGTCCGTGTGGAACACTGAGCAGCTCAAACAAGGGTCAGAATAATATTTAGTCACTTCAAAAATGTTGTTGTGAAAAAGCGACTGTACCTTCATCACGCACACTTTTCACTTTGTTCACTGCCTTCTCTCCATATTCTTCGGCAAAATGCTTGGCTTTTTTCACAGACTTACCAAAAAATTTCTTTAACTGAGTCCTTAGGTGGAACAATAATTAATTAGTTGATGTTTAAACGATAATGCAAATGCGCTTTAAGAACACTTCTTACGTTTTCTGTTTCAGCTTCCCTCCATCAGTGTCTGTCAACGAAGCTGATGGTTTGTCATCGTCATCAGATTGTGCTGCATCATTTCTAAAGAATAAATATCCAAACATAAAAGACATTTCGCTTCTATAGGGAACACATTGTAAAATCTTTTGTGCTCACGTGATATACTCCTTAGTCCTCCTCATGATGTGCAGAGTGAGGGGGTTGATTCCAGCTGGCAGTTTCTCTTCTGCCTGAATTAAAGGAATCTCCTCTCCAGTGTCTAGATTCTTGATCATCACACTGGCCAGGATTTCCTGTTATCAGAAAACATAGTAAATGTTTTGCTGCTAAATTGTAAATTAAGCTTGAAATAAAAAACCTCATCAGTCAGTTCTCTTCCAGAGTTGGAGCGTGGACGCTGAGAACCTGGGGATGACGTTCCACTTTGAGAGCAAGGTTGTTCATCTTCATTTTCCTTCAAACAAAACACATTATAATGCTTTATTCTGTATCATAAGTACAGACCTATCTTACCTGCGCAGTGACCACCTTGTCCCCACTTGTTGCACTAGCTAAATCCAGAGAATGGAGCAGGTCTTTGGTCAGACTCCTCACTGTGCTGCTTGGAGACAACAAGCCTGAAGGCTCTGAGACTTCAGGACTGATAGAGTTTCCTTCCAGAACTGAAAGCAAAAGATAATGAGAAGTATTTTTTATTTTACTATAAGAAAACATCAATATTGTGCACACAAACATAACATTCACATGCATGAAACAGACCACAACAAACTATAGCAACACTTCTGAACGATTTGATATGGCTACTAGTGTGTTTACCTTCAAGCCCACATGGCCTTAGAGATTCCTGAGACTTTTTTGAAGGGAGAGTTTGTCTGGATGGTGGGGGCGGTCGCGGGGGTGGACCTCCGCTGGGAGGTGGTGGACGTGAGGGAGGAGGCTTCTTGGTGCTAGCAACAATGTCCGGTTCCACTGTGAACTGGCGTGGAGGTTTAGAGGGTCCGGATTGATCAGAGTCTACTGAATGGTCTAATAGTGGGACCTGGTCTAAAAGGTCTGCAGGTCTCAGTTCATCCCCTGGAGCTGTGTGTGTCCCATCAGGCTGTCCTAAAGTACTGGTAATATCAGGAGGCTGAAAAACATCCTGTGAGACTCTGAGCTCTGAGATGTCCAGTGATTCTGGTGCTGAAACCCTTGCATTGTTTGTATCTGCACTTTCGGATCGTTCTTCACTCTCCAGACAACGAGGATACCCAGCTTCCTCCACTTGCTCCAAAGGAACTTCCTGAGCTTCATTCTCTTCCGCTGGTGGCTCCGCTCTTTCAACAGCATTAAGATTATCAAGCAGGGGAGTCGCATCATCAGCACTTCCTTTTTGGCTTTCTTCTATGATACTGTCAATGATCTATAAAAAAAGAACTGACTGACTTTCACTGACATACAGATACAAGCATCAAAGTGTACATTCCTTAAAAGGGACTGGAATATTGTCTTATTTAAAATTACACATCCATCTTTTATCAGTCTTCCACGACAACAGCTCAAAATGTACAAATCGTATTTGGCTCTGATCAAAATAAAAACAATTGGAATGAGGCTATATTATTTGTGTTAACACTGATTGGATTTGGGTTGCCAAAATCACATGAGATCAAAACCCAGCTGTTTTGATCTCATGTGTCTGTGTTCTACATGCAGGGATACTGGCAACTAAAGTTGTAACTATCGATTATTTTTGATGATTAACAAATCCAGTGATAATGCTTTCAATGAAAATGGTATATTAAATTAATGATAAAAAGTGCACTGGATATACAAAAGTCAAGGTTGAGACTTGAGAGAAAAGCTTTACCTGAAGAGAGTCATCTTGGGGAATGGCAGCGGGCAGATTTGTCTCATTGCCATCCTCTTTTTCAGTGTTCAAAGATCTCTGTACAGGCTGTTGAATACAGACCAAAACAAACTAACCAACCACAATGCAACTTTTGAAAACTATTCAATTATGCTTCAAAACAACAGAAGTAAAAGAAAACTTATTTACTGCTTGCAAATAGGCTGACATTCAGAGATGATCAGACAGTATAAAGAGCTAACGTTTCAATATTTAGCTATGTATTAATTGATTTCCATGTAAAAACAATAAATACATCAACTGACAAATATCTCGTAAAAAAACCACAAAGTGTTTGGAAGAACAGAAAGCCATTTTAAACAAACATACCTTTGGTGAGGGAATGACGAACTTTGCAGGTGACCTACAAACACACAGAAGTAACACTCAGCAAAAGCATGCAAACAGGGGAGGGGAGTTATTACATGTATTTTAATCTTTTGGTTTTGAAGGTTATCAATTTGAGTCAGTTTGTATAAACTTTGCTAAACAAATGAATTTTGATTGAATGAACAGGTAACTGGAAACGAACATGTCACGTCAACGATCGCATGTTATAAATTAATGTCCCTCCATGTAATAAAATGATTGTAAAGATTTGAACCAACGGATTTTCTATTACAAATGCTATGACACGGTTCAACGTACAAGAGCTCGAACTCAAAACGAGTTCGACAGCACAAATAATATAAAGCACGACTTACACTTTTGGAGACGGTGTAAAATTCACGTCTTCTGGGGCATCGTAGAACTCATCAGTGTCACTTGTATCAGACGCCATGCTAGCATGAAATTAGCACCCAGCTAATCCACGTTTGCAAACAGCTGTTTAAAAGTTATCTCCTCTTATGCGTTGGACACATTGAGCTTCTTCTTTTATAAAAAAAAATCTTTACAGTCCATAGGGTATCGGGCCCTTCGCCGTCAAAGAGCCCTTGTCTTGTCATGTCATAGTCGTACAGTGTGTTAGCCGTGTGCTAAAAATCAAAAAGCAAGAAACACGCAACGTATGTTGCGTTAAACGTTAACGCATCAAATAACAGTGTAACATACAGAGGACTATCCTGTTGTAGTGTAAAAAGCTGTTTATACAGTGCAGTGGAGCTGTCAATCTACCTAACGGAGTGATCGCGCATAAACAAAACAGAGAAGGAAAAAAAAACTACATCAGTGACACAAAGGCGGGGCCGGTTTCACTATGAGCTACCAGCAATTCTGTCGTGGCCCTCTAGTGGACGGACGGAAGCAGTGCTACCAAGTCGTATGATCAGTCAATGGTTAATTAAATAAACATATTATAAAGTGCGGTTCTCTAAAATCTGCTATTTTGCTCTTGTGTGTAAAACGAAGATAACACGTAATGGACGAAAATAAGTTGTTCGTTAAATTAATATTGATAACACAGTACTAAAGTCACTACTTCCAAGGCTTGAGTGCAGGGTTTTAGTGAGTTTAGTTAGTTGGGTAATTTAATGCACAATATCGTTAATTCACGTGTTGGTAACAAAAAAATAGGCGAAACCGAAAAATAGTAACAACAGTTTGTATTTATCATTTAAAAAACAGCGGTTACTGGATATGACTCCGAAAAATGATTCTTTATTAGTTTACTTTTTACAATTTTATTATTTCTTATTGACAGCATACTTTATTTAGAAACGGAAGTTTTTAGCCAATGACCAGAGATTGCCATGGGCTTTCACCAATAGAAAGTTGAGATGTTCCGTGTTTTTTAGTAATCCTCAATTCGATTGGTTGGATAGTGAAGGAGGTTTTATGTAGTGTAAGTGGATTTGAGGGGCTTGGGAGGAAAACAAGGACGCTAGTTATTGCTCTCTCCGCTGAAGGTATGGATTTGTTTTTCCACAACTTTTACAAATCAAATCTCATCTAAATCCAGCGACTAATGCACACGATTGGTTATTCCGAGTTAAATTAGTACGTGTCAGATTGTTATAATGTTTATTTGAAGGTGGTGGCAGAGAAACCACACCAACTCATAGTTAACAAGCGCAACAAACTTGTCTTAACATCTCAGTGGCGTGTTTGCTATCCCAACATTCCAGTTGCATTAAACATATATGTATAAATGTGATTCATAAAAACGAGACAGTCGTCATTCTTTTTAAATAGACTGTGTTCCTTTTAAAGGCTAGCTTAGCCAGTTAGCTTAGCCACCTAGCCGCTTCCCTCTGGAGGCACTGCACACAGCAACATGGCCATAAAATTAGCAGCGCTCGGGTCTCCAGCAGCAGTGTCTGCCGAGCCGCCTCAGTGACAGTACAGGTGGTGTGGGGCTTATAAACACTCACATGTCCAACAACAAGGAGAGCCTTAGAGCAGCTGGCTTTTCTCCCACGATAGGCATTTGTTTTAGCTTGTCACCAACTATTCTGGCATTTAGTTATATGTAAAATTAGCTTTCCCACAGTGAGTTCCATGAACTGGACCGTATTTAAGTGTTTGCTCTCACTGTTCTACAATTACCTTGCAAATAGCGCACACATATGTAGCTATGTGGTCCTTGAGCTCTCTGATGTTGTTCTTACCTGTGTCTGTTTTTGGTCTGTTTAATGTTTATTGACCACTGTGGTGTTAATGGTATTAAGCACGTGAACCCCTGTCCCAAGACGAATTTCTCCTATGGGAGACAATAAAGGAGTATCTTATCTTATCTTCTTCTAAATTGATGCAATCTTCTTTACTCTGATGAAGTGTAATCTATAGTTGTGCTACATTATAATGGACAATGATGAACAATGAGCGAGTTCTTCCCGAGCTTCACACTTATTTTTAGATCCATTTAGCCCAGTTTCTTGTGAAGCAACAAGTTTCATTTGCTACAGTGTCAATTCTAGACATATCTTCTTTTTTTATTGTGCTGGCATTGTAACCTGTTGGATTTCTTTCCTAATAATATCAGTAATCTGATATTATGTGATATCCTTTTCACCATTATTTCAGTGTGGTTTTGGCGAGGGTATGGAGCACCCTATTCACAGAGGGGAAACCATGCCTGTTGGACTTCATGACAGGTGAGAAAATCGTTATTAATTTGTTCGAGGCATTGTTAGTTCTGATATATTTTTATTTGTTGAAACCCTATCAACTAACTCATTATATGGCTGAGGAGATTAATGTCAAGGCAGTGGCACCCATTACAAGAGTGGAATTCTAAAATGACACAAAATAATCTGTCTCCCTTATCATCATTCTGTGTTTGCCATCACATTTTGTGAAGTTTTCATACACATTTTAATTGTCAATTATTTGATGACTGTTGACTTTTTTCATTCATATGACGTTGCGGCTGAATGGGTGGTTCTCGGGCTTCACAGCAAGAAGGTTGTGGATTTGATCCAGTGTCAACTCGGTCCTTTCTTTGTGGTGTTTGCATGTTTCTTCCTGTTTACGGGCGCTCCGGTTTCCCTCACTCCTCAAAACATGCCCCATAGGTTAGGGGCTTAGTAGATGTCCGTCTTTGTGTCATATCTGAATTGTATCAGTGCTTTTACAACAACTAATTGCAGTCCACAGTGTCACAGGGATGAGCATCCCAACTTATGTACCATGGAAGTAATCAGTGGTCTCCCATGACAAGAACAGGTGAATAAGAAATTTATGTCACCAGTGAGATATAAACATTCAATAAAATCATATTGAAAAAGCAACAAAATAAATTGTATAAAATTCCAGTCGATTTCTATTAAAACTTTTGCTTATGGAGAAATCTCTATAGATAATGAGATATGGACAAAATATAAAATTGTTCATCCCTAGTTTACATCCACCTAAGGAAAAAATACTTTGTCAAAAATCCTGATATTCAATCCAGTTAATGGTTTCTGTGCTTGGTCAGGTGGATCAATACATCATTTTAATTTAAAGTTAATTGTTACATTTTTTAGTTTACATACAGACTTAATATTTGGTCAAATTTGCTTTTAAAGTAAATTAGTGACTGAACTGGTGTTTTGTGCCTTCTTATCTGGACCTGCTTTTTCAGTTAAAAAAAAAAAATTTTTGCTTTTGGTTTGTGTGACGCAGCCCTAGCACTGAGAATCCCAGGTGCGACAGACAAGCGGCTGATGCTTCTAATTGGCCTTTCTTATCCATCTGTCTGCCCCAGCTCAACTGTTGCTACATTCGCAGCTCAACACCATTGTGTCTGTGTGAAGTGAATGAATAGCGGTGTAAACCATGTTGAGCGTCAAGAAAAGTTCTATAGGTCCAATCACTAGTTTTGGTTGTTAAAAAATACATTATATTGTGGCCTTATATCAGTGTGCTTTTATGAAGTTACACATGAAAATAATTCTTTAGATTGTATCTTCTCCTCAGTGGACTTTATGTAGAATAATTATACATAAAACATGGAATAAGAAATGATCAGGATCAGCTAAACACTCCCATCTCCCAAATTTAAAACTCTTAACATAATGATCTCAGTTTTTAAGAAATTAATTTAACATTATAAATGATTAAAAGTAATTCTGAGATAGAGGCCTTTGTGCCAGTTTGCGTCTGAAGTTCTATGAATTTCTATGTGGAGGTAAAAACATTGTTGGATTAGGGAGCAATGTTGTAAAATGCGTATGGTGTCCTTTTATGAGACCTTTTGTCGTAAAATGCATTCGATCTTTAAAATTGCTAAAGTGTAAAAATATAAATTGTTAATCTCTGCCTGCCATTTGGTCCTGAGTGTGCGCATCTATTTTAACAGCATGCCACCAGTGTAATCACAACTGCTTTAACAAGGTGGCACTGTTGCTTAGCTACTGGGCTATTCATGAACCCTCTGAGGCTGTTGGGAGGGAGGACAGCTTCCCCCTCCTACAAGAAGAGAGCTGTGAATGCAGCAAGGCAGCCTCTCAACGCTGCCGCTAAAGTCAGCCTGTGTGAACCTGCGCTGCCTCAACCAGTGCATTTGTACATCTACTGCTTCCACCACTGCCCTCCCCTTTTAAATGGTGTGGGCAGAGTGGGATGGAAGACTGCATTGGAAGCCTTTTCATGAACATGGTCTTTGCTGTTGGTTCTGCTCGTGCACCGACCTGGTGACAACAACATGCCGTTAAAATGGAAAAGCGGTTCCCCTGTCAGCTGGAAATTCCCAGTGCCAGTCCTTAAGACATCCCGCTCCTCACCTCTTTCGCCTGCTTACATGTGAGTATCTGCTTCATTGCTAAGCCTCTTGCAATCGTGCTTCAGATGTGGATTTAGCTGCTTTGCATCTCAAATGTTGTATTGATGGTTAAATACATGAAAGCAGGTTTTTTTTGTGAGTAGCTTTATTTGGACAGACTGTGACAGGAGCACTGTAGCGTGTGATAGGATTTGCCTTGTCCAGCATGCGTTTTACAGCTCTCTGGCACAGTGCTTAGCTTCTGGGACAAGTAGCATTTGCCGCTTGTGACTGGACATCCTCGACTCTTGCCCTCTCCCTGTGCCTGTGTTTATTTGGGAGAGGAGACTCAGCAGCTTGGGAGGAGCCTGCCTTTGTCAGGATGTCTGGCGTGCCCTGGTTTAGAAGCTATTGTCATCTGCTACTGTGCAGGAGGGGGAGGGTAAAGCGCCTCGCACAGCTCGCCTCCCTGCCCTTTCATGTGCTGCTCAAATGGACAAGTCAAGTGTGCAATGGGACTTTTGATTAGTCGCTTGGAACTGGCCTACATAGTCAGCCAATTGTCTGCAATTAATTAGCACTCATCTTTTACACACACTTAAAACAATCCCATTGATCCCACTCATTCGTTTAACTTATTTTTTGTGTGATTGTTGACTAAACAATCACTACTGCTACACAATGAAAAGTATCACTTTGTGAGCTGACTATAAAAGCCACGAGGATATCGTTGTAATACTTATTTGAATACTGTATCTGTAGTCGTCTTAGCAAAGAGGCTGACATTTGTTGGATATATTGTTTATTTTGTTTTTAGAATATCTGTATGGTAATATACATTTATTTGCATATTTTGAGCAATGTTTTCCTACGAGATCTAAAAGTGCAGCATGTGCTCATGAGTAGCAGCAGACGGTGTTGGCGTGTCTTCACAGGAGAGTTGACGCCAAGTAGAGCATGATTAAGACTCCACCTAGCTGTGCCCAGTGCACCACAGCACCACTCACTAAAGACAACTGACTGTTTTAAAGAACCTATATCTGCTGGTTAGATTGTGGCTTCTTTTTATAGGTTATTCTGGCTGATGTGTCAAAAGTCTTTTCCTGGTTTCATCTTTTGTAGGTTTGTTTCTGTATACCCCAACGGAAATGAATCCATAGACCCTTGATATTAGTGAATTTCTGTCACAATGAAACATTTTGCAGCTTGATAAACAATTTATACAGAAATCTTTAAGAAAATATGGGAAATGACCTTTTAAATGGATTCATGCTCCCTATAGATGTTTGGAGCTAAACATTTGTTAGTAAGTAATCTTTATTTATAAACTGCCTATCACAGACCAGAGTCACAAAGCGGTTTACAATTGTTATTTTTTGGGCATTTCTCCTCTCACTCCACACAGAGATGGGAGCGGGGTCGCCAGTACAGGAGGCGCATGCCAGAACTATTGTACATATTTTTAGTGGTAGGGGGAACCGGAGTACCCGGAGGAAACCTACGCAGACACGGGGAGAACATGCAAACTCCTCTCAGAAAGGCCCTGGTCCGACCGGGATTCGAACCCACGATCTTCTTGCTGAGAGGCGAGAGTGCTATTCACTCAGCCACCGTGCTGTTGCACTGCCACTGGCTATCAGCACATGTCTCTTATGTTAGTGGGCTGATAGTCTTTGCTCAAACTAAAATTAACACATTTCTAACCATTTGAATTTTAGTCGCCAAACTAATTGGTAAAGAAATTATGTCCAAAGTCGGTGTGCACAATAAACAATACATTCAATCTGTAGGCACTAAATTATTACAGGAAAAATGTAAATGTAAACAAGACAACACTATTAAACTGGGGAGTTTAGTAAAAGTGATAATTGTCAAATGTGGATTTGTGTTAATTAGTCAAAAAACAGTTCAAAGTAGTACATTTTTACTTTGTAGCTTTGTTGCTTTCCCTGGCCTCCTCAAATATACTATTGAGTGAGAGTTGGCTCAGATAGATGACTTTTTGTCATATGAAAAAGACCGACAGTAATCCCTTACTAAAACATTTTAGTTGTGTTGAAGCTTCATTGATTGTGTGAAATATTCCCTTTTGCCTGATTACATCTAATGCTGAACTTGTTAACATCACTTTATTTTGTTTGCACAGCATTAAATGCATAAAATCCATTAACAATGGAAGCAACAAATAAATCCTTGTTGTTTTTTTTACAGAATTCTTTGCCAGAGATTATCTTGTTTGACGCCATCAGTAAATACTAGTCACTTTGATTTAGTTTTAATTTGTCCAAAATGAATGGTTAGTTTATTGTGGATAACGTTCTGTATAGACTGCACAATGCTCCACAATACTACAAAGTATTGGTGCTCGAATACTAACAGAAAGTAAGTGTGAAGGCTCCCAATTAATGTCTATTCTGACAAAATCCTTCATTGCGCCACGCCTCACCGCTTATTGGGTACACACCAGTTTTCTCTCAGGCTTTGACACATCTCAGATCCTCCTGTAGATCTGGGCCTTTTAGGTCACGGCCTGCTTGCTTGTCATGTTTCATACATTTTATACACATTATTTTGTGTATTTTTCGTATTCCCTCTGACATAGTTTTACCACTTTTTTCATTTCACATACTAAATATGGACTAGCTGTTCATTTTTCAAGATACATTTCACTGCCAGCGTTCTCTTCAGTTTACAGTTTATAAGTAGTGCTTTGAGTGTTTATTAGATGTGTGTGCATTTATTGCTTAAAAATGTCATAACACTATTCATAATGGGATCTTTTATACATTGGACCTGCCTGGTCAAGCTGAGAGGGCAGTACAGTCAACCATATTACCGCGGAGAACTGCACTTCACCTGTGACCACACGTTACAGGGTTTGCTTTTTGATTCTCGGCAAAGTCTCTGTAGCAATGATGCATCTTACCTAGGGCTGTAGTCAACCAAAGACATTCTTGGTTGATTGACTAAACTTATGCCCCATGTGGAAATCTATCAAAACTATATATTATTTATGATAGGCACAAGACCACAAACAAAAAATCCCTACGAAGTATTGCTAAACTTGTGAATGTGATCAAGCACTAAATCCGTGTGAGTGTTGTGGCTCCAGTGGGTGAAATGGACGATTGTTTTCAGACCAAATTGGTGAAATATCCACTCATGATATTGATAATCTCTCCTTCATAGTGGATGAGATGGACTATGCAGTGGTAACATAATCACATTTTGCCTTTTCTATGGTCATAAATGTATAAAACTAAGTTGGTGGTGGCTCATGACAATAAATTGTTCACACTGCTACCACTTAAAATTCTATAAAGCGGGAGGCTATTGAAGCAGCAGTTGCAAAGTTGAGGTTTGCATTTATTTTCATTTTCTCTTCATGTTTATGCTTTATTTCAAAACAAAATTGTATCTTCTGAATGCCATCTGGAGTTCATTATGTTCTTTTTCTGTGTGTGTTCTTTTGTTTACTTGTTTCATTGTCCTTCTGTGTACTGTAAATTCTACAAATGTTTAATTACCCTCTCAAGTACCACAGTAATGAATAAAATAGTTCCATTAGCACTTCCAGATCCAATTTTTAGTATAGCACTCAACTCCTGAATCTCACCTCTGCACGTGTCTAGTTAATGTTAATATGAGCTATTTTTCTTAAAAGTAAATGTGTTTCGAAACTGTCGTAGAAATTGATTTAAGTGACTGCAGAACCCGTCTCGCAGCACAAGGGCTTAGTTTCACAAAGCGTGACCTGGGTTCCTGGTGTCTCAAGCACCAAAATAGATACATTTTTATGAAGTTTCTATCAATGTTCAGATAAACATGAGGAGATGGCACATACGGCTTAATCTCTTAAGACCCTTCCTGTGTCAGCGAAGAGGCTGCGCTGACTTCAGCTCCTTCAAACTGACAGCGCTCGAATGACGTGTCTAAGCTGCATGGTGAATAAGAGACCGGATCCACTGTTCACCCCTGTACTTCATGACTTATTTTGAGCCATTCTCATCTCTTCATACCTTTTTTGAGTAATTCAATGCACTCCAAGAAGAGTTGTTCATCCATTAGTCACATTTAATCTATTATTAAAGTTGTTAACTAAATTAGTTAATACATTTACTATGTTATAAATATTATTTTGAACCTTGGTGAGAAGAGTCTTTGTTTTTTGTCTTTTTTAATGAAACCCAATGTGAACATGTCATCTCTTTTAAGATGTTCTCCAGGGGCATCACTTGAGCTTTGTTGTGATCGAGTATATATAAAAATCTTCAACTACCTTTTTAAGGATCAAACCACCCAACTTGAAAACAATTCAAATTATAAGTTTCCAGCTAATTGGTTATCAAAATAATTACCGCCCTGGTTTTGTCCACTATTAATAGTAGATTTTTGGTTGAAGTTTGCAACTAATCCAATCAATCAGCCAAAATGTCGACCTAAACATTATTGTGATTGTTTTAAGTCTAATTTTTATTTCAATTTTTTCTATTAACTTTTAGATATTTGTATTCTCCTCTTTCTATATTTATCTTAAGTCACAGCCACTGCCTTCAACTTCATGTATCATTTAGTGTTAAGTGGAATAAGTTGCAGAGTCTGAAAAATTATACTGTTTATTAAATGTTGCATTATAGACATTTTCAAATTGCCTTGGTACTTTTTAAATCTAACCCTCTCCAGATTCCCATCATTCGGATACTGTAGCTGTTTTTGCTTTCCTTTTTTTCGTTCCGGCAGCCACCAACACTCCTTTGTTGTTTGGACAACCCACTCGCTGCTGGCAGCCTGTCCAACTTACCACCTGACAGGGTAAATGTACCAGTACATTGCCTGTGTGTCATTGTCCTTCACCCATCCTCCTCCTGGACTAGTCCTTTCTCCTGGTCAATAGCCATGTGTCCTTGTCCAGCTCCATTCCTGCTGCTCCAAAGAATGCTTGTCTCAGAGTTGGTGCTCATCATCCTTGTCCTTCAGTACTTGTTATAGTGATTGAAAAGAAACAATAGACCTGCTGTATTGATCCATTCTTTCAGTTTTTGTGTAATGAGTGTAATAAGTCAATGGCCCTTACTAGTCTAACCCAGGAATATTGTTTCACTGAAAATACAAAAACATATCCCCATGGTAATCTTTAATTTCAAAATGCAGCATTGACCCAGATCCATAAAACTGAATATGTATGTTTCTTGAATATGTGTATTCGAAAACTTTGTATAGAAAATATTCTATTTTTGCTTACCACATGGAAAAAATCAGACTTGCTTCATCACATAAAACATCCCCTAAACCCATTAGTCTCGATATCTAACGAGTGCTGCCAGTTGATTTAGACCGTTTAAAGGCACAAGCCTACTGCAATGCTGAGCCAGACGTATTTTTGTGTGAAAGAATATTTTATCAAAACAAGGCTGCATTGGGAATGGAAAATTGATTCTTTTAATGCCACCTAACTGAGTGTTGACTTCTTCAAGCAGTCCATGCTGATAGATCTAGCTCGAGCATCTGTATTTGTTATCCCACGCTCAGAATTATTTTATTCATGTCTTGAACAGCTTAAAAAACAAGTAAATTACAAACAAAAGGGTTAGGATGCTCATTGATTTAGTTGTAAGTATTAATAACATTTAACCAAATATCCTATAAAGTATAATTTCCATCCAGTATAGATCCTGCTGCTGTAACCTCGCTTTTTTAATTTTTGCGTTTGTGTGTTAATCCAGGCTCTCCAAAGTGAGCTGTTTTAAATGAATATGCAACAGACTTGACTGTAAGCTCAAAGGAGCTGAGGAGCCTTCTATTAGTGCGTTGTGTTTACTTGAGAGATGTTGGAGACTGTTTTAACAAATGACTAACGCTTGGCTGCCTTCACTCGCAGACTTATAATTTTAAGTGCAATGAGCTTCTCTCTGATGTAGTTTTAGTGGGCACTAAATGTTCCCGTGTCCCTGGAGGATGCCCCCTGGAGCTTTCACTCGCACTCCACATCTTTGTATGTTCGCTTCACAGCAGCAGGCCTCTTGCACCACATTACATCACACACACAAGTTTCAACCTCGATAGTGCCCAACATATGTTGTTTGTATTGTCTTAAAGTGCAGGATTAACGGCAATGTGTCTGGATCATATTGTAAAAATGTTTTTTGTTTTTTTGGAGAGACAGAAGAGTGGGCTCCAGTCATAACTCACTGAGATCCGTCCACTGTAGTAATGCTGTACTTCTAATCTCTATACTAGAACAAGGGGGGAAATGTTTGCTCCAAGGCATTATGGAAAAGGTTACAATGTACAAAAAAAGTCTTGCTACCTTTTTAGATGACAAATTTTACAACAATTAGGCTGCTCCTGCCCTGTCCTTTTAAGAAGTGTCACTTTGAAAACTTCTTTGTCCTACTTCCACGTAGCTAAAATTAGACCAATGAACATGTTTAAGATTTTTCCTTGGGTAAAACTTATTTTTTTCCTCTTTTGTAGATCCCTTGTGGAGGACGACGACGCGCACATGAAAGTGGCTCTGGGCTATGGAGATATGGGCATCTCTGCTCACCTGCAGGCCTCCAAAACCGGGAACACACGCTTCTTCACAAGCAACACGCACAGCTCTGTGGTTCTTCAGGTCTGTGTCCACACTATAATGTTGTCTATATTGAAATGGTATGTTACAATTGTACAGTTCTCCATTGTGAGATCAATGAAGTTTTTATCTTTAGCTTTGTTTTTCAACAAAATCCCCATCTCACAGCTCCCAAAGATCTGCTTAAAAGAATGGTCGTCATGAAAGAGAAATTCTGAGAGTTCAGTCTCAAAACAATAATGGGCTATATGCACGGGGAGGCGTGACGTCATTTCCTGTTAACGCAGTTCCAGCCCGTTCATTTCCTGTCTATGTAATCCTATGGC
>JAPMNZ010961968.1:0-12403 GCA_029875035.1 Pomatoschistus microps | reverse complement strand
TGCACAACTCTGAGTGTTCTATCCATGCCAATGTGACATGTAAATTTCTCCTGTTGTGAGATTAATAAAGCTAATCTAATCTAATCTATACCGTCATTTATTGTGTGGGAAACTAAGAATGCCGAAGTAGTTTTGTCTAAAAAGCTCTAAACAAAGTAGTGTAATTCTTGGTTTGTTCAGTCATGTTGACTTTGCTTTGAAAAATAGTGCTTATTTTACCCCGCATAGTTGCTCTCCTATTTTCACTGTTGGTTTTAAATCCCAGATAAGAGGGAACGAAACAAACTTTAATCCCAGGTATTATTGTTACACCATTCATCACACCGGCTAAAGCTTGTTTTCCTTGTAAGCAATTCCAAGTACCTCCATTTTGCAGAAATATACACAATACAATACAACTCTCCCAGCTATAGTGCCAGCGAGTTAAAATATTGGACTTGACAGGAATGGGCTTGTGGAGCTGCTTGCTGGGAAAACCTCAAACCAGTGCCAGAGGAGGCTTTAGCGGGATCAACGTCTTGATTCGACTGGAGGAAAAAGGCGAGATTGGGTTTCTTGTCATAACAGATGCTGGAGCGGCCCCCGGGAGAACCATGGTACCTGTCATGGATCCTCAACGTGCCCCACTGACTGTACACGACCCGGTGCTCGATGAGACAGTTCATCTTGTGATAAAGAGGATGAAACATGCAATATTGACCTTTCACAGCATTTGAACATGTTATAGTGGTTTGTGCCTGTCATTTACAGAGTTGGTTCTAGATCCATTCATGGATGTTTGAGTAAGTCGCTGTCACCATTGACCGCCACCGCGTCAATAGGCCTCTGTTAAGCAACCATTAAAGGTGATGTCTGCTACTTCATTTGTACTTTTTTTAATTTAAAGACTGAATATTTTAGACAATAATGGATTCAATAAATGGCATACCCACCTGAGATTTGCTGGAGGAGATTGTTTGAACCAATGGCAAGGGGTATCAAGGATTTAAATTTGTTCTATGGGTTGAAAATGGGCGGGTCTAACCGGGACTTGCTTTGGAAAAGAAATCTCTGATATTCACTTTAAGATGATACACACAAGTGCTTGTACTGTACCTTGTTGTGAAAATCATGTCCTCTCAAACCAGTAGTTGAGTATCTATGGCCCTTACAATATTGTGCCCTCATAATAATAAAAAATATAATATGAACATATTTTTGAAGCTCAGAACAGCCCACATCCAGGTCATGTTTAGTGCTCTTGTATAATCTGGGATGTTGAAAAGTTTGAGCATATGTTATAGGTCATAATGTTTATTTTGATGTAGGGAAAGCATATACATTCACCACCTGCTCAAACAAAATGGCAAAGGAATAAAATAATAGGCTATTTCCTAAAAGTAAGATCTGTGATCTGAAAAGTGCAAAGTTTGGACAATTTTGATGACCACTTTCTGGAAAATCTGCAAGTAAAAAGTGAAAGCCCAAAACACTGTGTACCTAATCTTCCTAAAACTAGATGTGGAACTTAAATAGTACAACTTGCTTCACTGAACGGTTTGGAGCCGTGTAGACATAGAAGCGAATGATGGAATGGCAGGTCTCGCGGTGAAACAAATGGTGTGAGATGATTGCATTACGGTCGGGCACATAGGAGGGCAGCTGCAGGGAAACTCGGTTAGCTGCAGCAGACAAAAGGACCCCCGCGGACGAGGAAATGATGTTTAACACTGAGACAGAGATGTCATCGCCCGTGCAGAAGAGCAAGGGAGGGGTGAAGGGCAAAGAGGACTCCACAGCTGGGGATAAGGATGAATAGAGAGATTTGTGATTGAATGTGAAAGTGGAAGCTGAGGGAAAGACCTCCATATATCTCTCAATTGTAAAGATAAGTAAATGTGGATTAAAGCAGAGAGATCAAGTGTGTCGTATGACTATAGAGCTGCTGGGCCTTTAGTATCAGTCCGACTCTTAAAAGACAAATTGTGATGAAAGGTCAGTTCCGTTGGTCCCAAAAGATTGGAAAAAACGTTAATGTTGTACTTAAATTTGATGTCATAATTTCAGATGGAGGGAAGGGTCTAATGATACTGCTGTAGGTGATGATGTATAGTTTTTACGATATGATCCATAACCTATTATAGATGGATTACATAACGTTGAAACCACAGAAAATACCACAAGAAAGTGTATTTCCGTATATACAGTATACAATACAATCCATGTAACTAGTTCCTAGCCCTCAAAACGTTTTTTTTTTTTTTATATTCATGTGTGTGAGTCTTTTGTTTTTACGCTACAAAAAGTGGCTCAAAAAAACAAGAAATTTTGGTACTATTATAATACATTTAGTTGTTTTGAATCAGGATTTTTCCACTTGTTAAGAGAAAAATAATAATAAGTAAAAAAATCGAGTGACGTACACTAGTCGTCACTTTTTGCAGTGTATGAAAACACAAAAAGTCCAGTACATCTTTAATTGAATTTTGTACCTCCACATTTGTCTCAATAATCATCTAATCTAATGTTTTAACCCTTTAATTCAAACTTATATTTCTTGACAAGACATTGACCTTTTACCATGTGGATAGATTCAATTCAACAATGGTTCATGGTGCATTTACGGTGCACTCACACAACTAAACCAAACCCGACCACTAGAAGCCTTCGAAACACCAGTGTCAGAGTAAGTTTTGGGAAAATCCTTAAGCTAAGGTGGTCCTGAAGAGGCACTGAAGATGATGTATCAAAGGGTGAGAATGCATTCCCCTCTTGAGCGATCGGTGCCTGGGCATAAGTGGAAGAAATTAACTGGTAATTTAATGTGTAACCTCTATACATTTTGTTAATTGCTGTATAAAATGTTTTTGCTGACACATCGTTTTAGGAAGGCTTTTCACAAACAGCATAATATATACAGTATAGCTCGAGGTTGGCCCACATGCAAACTATTGTGAATTATTGAGTTTCAATCAGAAGTGAGGGTTTTAAAATAGACTTTTTTTTCTCACGATTCAGTGGTAAAATCCTATATCTTTTCACCAGAGAGTGAACTCAAATCCTCTTCTTTCTTCTGCTCTTCTTTCTCTGGTTTCAAACTCTGCTCTGAGCTCTCCTCGCAGTCTCTCACACGCCTCATGCTTTATTGATCGTCCTTTGAGTCTAACTTTGATCAGCGAAGGTGAGCGAAGAGTTAATTCTCTCCTCTTTCTCCCCATCTTTTCTCTGCGCCGCTCCGGATCAAAAGAAACAAGTTCATTAGAGACCTGGGCGGATCGTCGGACCATCCATCAGCCTGGCGTTTTGTTCGCAAAAATCCCAGACAAGTTTGTAGCGTTGGAAAGGTGAAACAATCCAGCCTTCTTCTTTTGATAGCGACCTGACCTTTGACGCCGGGATGTGGCTGGGGATTGGATTACACAGACAGAGAGCAGACAGCGGCACAGGAGCAGAGGGAAACATGACGATTTGTTGCAAGCGGCACTTAGAGCAGAGGCGAACCAGCGGGGAACATAAAAACACATTAGGAGGCGCCACGGGGACAGTTTACAAGGATTGTCTCGATGCAAGTCCGAACAGAAGATCTTTCCTTTTGCAAACATATGATCATCAGAGGAAAGAGGACTAAACATGAGAGCAGCACGAAAATAACACCCCAAGGTAGGGCTGGGCAATATGACAATAAAGTAAAATATAGATTTTATTTCCTGCCTTGGACGATTTCGATTTTAAATCGATTTTCACCAAAAGTCACCAAATACAGACTATTTTTTTTCTTCCCGCTCAAGATTCAATTTTCAAAACTATTTTTAATTTGTTTTCCCCAATATGTATCATAAAAGTCTTGTACAGACAAACTCTCACAATATCCTTCATTCAATTTCACCATTTTCCCATTTTTCAAAAGCTTAAGATGTGCTTTATTTATCTCACAAGGAGAAATTTACAAGCTGATTAACTGCCTAAATTTTATTTATTGCCCAGCCCTATCCCAAGGACTATACTTTTACTTTCATGATTTTAAGGCTTCCTCTAATCATGAAATACTGATAATTCAGTCATGTTGAACACGTTCTTGCTTTAGTGAGGAGGAAAAGATGATTTCAGATAACTGTAGCCTGCAGATGAAACTCTGAAAAGTAGAATATTGTTCAAAATCCATCCACTTGATAGATTTATCAAGTAGATGGCCTTTATAATTGGTTCCCAGAGTGTACAATAGAGATGATCATTTATTTTCATTAAAGTATAGAGTACTCTATACTTTCTGTGTTTTTTGGTGCATCTTGTGTATATTGTAACTTCCTTCCTCCCCATTCTATGTGTGACGGAGGCTGTAGAAATGGATTTCCCTCAGGGGACACTAAAGGTCAATCAAACTATACTTAATATTCACTTCACTACAAACTTAATCTTAAAAACCCCAAATAAAATATCTTGGAGAATTTAAATATTCTGTAATTTGTGATATATAGTAATTTGTCTATATCATTTTCCAGTTTTACCATTGTTGAATTGTTAATGAGTTGAATTTCAGAAATATACTAACTTTTTCAAAATATTCAAACCTTCACCTGTATAAGAAAAATACTAGAACATTTTCAGACAATGTAAATGTCACAGTGTTCAAATACAAAAGAAAGATCAATGTGTTTCATAGATTATTGCAGTTAGATTTAGATGTTCTCCAATAGATGTAATGCATGATAAATGTATTGTAAAAGCTTTTCTCACGAGCTTTAATGGAACATATGTGCGTTGTTTACCTGCATTTATTCTCCAACAATCAGGTATAATGTGGTGCCATATGCTTACAGTTTGTTAATAGCTTTACCATGACTGCCAAACATCCAACTGTAAGTGTTAATGTTGCTTTTTATGTCTTTGGATGTGAGCTTCCTGACTGTGCTTTGGTGTTGCATCAGGTCTGAACAGGGCTGTAAACGTGCCCACACTTTTCAGTACAGATATCTTAATGTGTCTGAGAATGAGCTGCTCTTATCCGCGCATTTGCATTTTAACATATTTTGTATTGTATATCGTATATTATTCAAAATCGGTTTTGATCTTGTACCATGAGAATTTCCAAGATAAAAATACCTCAACACTGCTCACGACCCAATCCTGACCCTCAGAGTCTTGTGTGGGTAAAACTGCTTTCAAGTCTTTAATACAACATAAAACCACATTAATTCAAACATGCAAGAAACTATCAATTTGTAATCATATTGACTGTTGGGGGACTGCCTTAATTGTTTAATGCCAGCCCTAATTATTTATACATTTTAGCCACTTTATTACTTGTGTGTAGTTAGCATGACCTGATTTTCTCTTCCACAAAGCTTTTAAAAATACCCATCTATCTATCTATGTAACTTGTGTAAGAAAGGAAGAAGGAACGAAAATATATCAAGGTGACACTGTGGTTAGCGCTTGCACATTAGGTCTAAATGTAATGTTGATTTGAGGCTTGGATGCGCCAGTAAGTGGGTAAGTAATGTTTTTTTTAAATAGCGCATTTTACAGACCACGCTCACCCAAAGCGCATTACAATGTACAGAAATCAGATTTATTTTTCCTTTCACACACGACGAGGACAGAAGCCAGACACCGAACACATTGGCGCATCAAAGCCCCCACCCACTGCCACCCACCACTTACTCATTACATTCATGCCTATTGCACATGGTAGGGGAAACCGGAGCACCCGGAGGAAACCTACGCAGACACAGATAGAACATGCAAACTCCAATCAGAAAGGCCCTGTTCGAACCCAGGACCCTCTTGCAGAGAAGCGAGAGTGCTATCCACTCAGGCACCAAGTGTGTTTGGCATCTCTCTCTCCTGTTGTCACCGTGTGTGCAGAGTGATATATAAAATATCAGAACAAATGGCTTTTTGTGACCTTGGTCGGTGAAATGCGTTATATAAATAAAGATTACTTACTTACATACCAAGGTTAAGTGCTCATCAATTAGACAGTGTTTGACCTGCTTGTATTGTACAGCGGCCCTCTGTAGCTCACTTCCTCTCGGCTCACTTCCTTGTTGTGTGTTTTGGCACATAGCTTGCACTCTTATTGACCCAGAGTGCATCACCCTAAGCCTTTGTTTGTCCTGGGTATTGGCAGTGCTCCTGGCAGCTCCTCTTCCACTGGTCGGACTCTCCAAATGTGCCTGAATTGAACGGTTTCACCAAGGTACAGGCGGGAGGCCCTGACCTCTGCAACCTCTATTTACAACATTAATGACGGCCTATCGATCTCATTACGGCGGTGGACTTTATAGACAGCGCTGCGGTGGAGGCGTCCGGGAGTTTGTTAGGTTTAATGAATCCGATTGTGGAACAAGTCAGAGAAGACAGTGCATTGTTTTTAATTAACACGGCAGCCAGTGTAGGGAACTTTCACCTCATAAGATATGCATTTTTAAGGATATTGCTTATTGTTCACTTACTACAAGGTGCAGGGATACGATTTATTCGTGTAACAATGGCGGAACCGCAATAAAATTCAATTCCAATTATTTTTGTATATCCCTAAATCACAACAGATCAGATAATAGATAAAAGATTTTAAAAAAGCAACAGACAGAGGACCAGATCAGAGGTGGAGGGTCCAATCGTGCAATGAGACAGACAATGGGACAGCGGGTGAACAGCAATGAACAGACAGATACTAATTTTAATCTTGAGAGAAAAGCACACGCATTTTTCCTTTTCATTAACACACCAGCGACTGTTTTCCAGAATACTTCAGTAATGTTCAAATTGAATGGCTTATATAGTCAGTAGTCTTCATTTATACATGTTATAGGTGAACTAAGACTTAAAGTGGGTGAACCAAACTTGTAAACCAAAAAACAATGTAATATATCCATATATTTTCTCTGTCAAAGCAGTTTTGTCATGTTCACATTCATGTTTTTAGACACAAAAGTGGAAGACGCCGCTCTCAATCAGCTCTCAGCAGATAGTGACTCACATTTGAGTTGAGGTTTGTTCACTTATGCAAGAAGTTTCTGTTTGAGCAAACCACATCTCAGCTTTAAGACCTTCCACCAGACTTGTAGAAGTGCATCTTTTAATCAGAATGTTTTATTGCAGCAGAGGGATTTGTTGCAGTTGTTTTTGCCTTGTCAGAATGTAAAATGACTTTCATCCGTGTATTACTCCTCCATCCAAGCATCCCTCCGCCCTTCTGGCCATGCTCTTGTGGTGTGGGAAACACTCGTGGCCTAAAATAAACTTTACAGAGGGTTGTAAACGCTTGGAGTGATCAGTCGTTCCCTGCACCATCTGCCCTCCTCACACTCTCACATGCAGCCCACAGTCAGACAGCCTGTGAAAGGACACTCATACTTTCTCACTCTTCCACTTTTATTACTACAGCATTGTCACGGTCCTGCAATGTTAAACTTGAGCCGTCAATTTTTAGTCCCTTGTCCCAACTTTGTATTTGTCGCCTCTTCATATTATCTCAAACATAACTGTATTTCTTGTATTTCTCTAATGCATAGATTGTGGCTGTGAGATGTGGTTCTAATGAGTCTGTAGATTATTCTCCGTCTAAAACAGTGCGGAAACCTTATGAGCTCTCCTTTTTCCTCTCAGATATGGGTAATTTAAAATGCAGTGTTTGGGAAAAGAAGATTCATGATTGAAAGCTCAAAAAGTCTGGTTGGCATAATTTTTATGAGGGAATATGCCTTACCTTAGAGTGGAACATTTTCACAGGAATACATGTTTTCTACGTTCATTTTGATCCTACTATGAACCCGCTTCACACTTCCCCTTTCTCTACATCCATAACCGTGCCCTTTGGTATTAACTTGTATCAAATATTCGTTTTTTTCTCCTGGTTCTCAGATTACGACGAGCTATTTACATATAATTGGATCAAGGTTGAGGACATCTGAGCGTGGATGTCATTGGCCGTGACGCGCCGCCTTCTGGTTGGTGTTAAACCAATGGCATCGCTCGGTTGATGTTCTCGTAAATGTGCTGAGTGTTGCTTTGCTTCATTTAACTGCGCTGTGCTTTAATGTTAATGGGGAAAAGTTCATGAGGCAGCAGTTGTGACGCCTGTCATCTGCTCATCTCACTCGGATGTGGACTCCTCTTTGACCTTTTGCTAATGCGGTTCCCTTGTAGACCAGGGACAAGTCCAGGTTTAGACCCAGTTGGTTCCTAATTTTGATTATGAATCCATCCATTTTCTTCTACTTCATCTGTTGCCGGGACGTGGGGGCCGTAGTCTAAGCAGAGATGCCCTATCCCTACAGGTAAATCAAGAGTTTTGCCTTTCGACTCAGCTCCCACTTCACCACGACGGTCTGATACAGCGATCGCATCACTGCACACGCTACACCGATCTGTCTGTCAATCTCACGCTCCATCTTTCCCTCACTGAGGGAATCACAGGTGCTGATTCTCATCCTAGCCGTTTCACACTCGGCTGCAAACTGTCCCAATGCATGCAAATGGTTCTGGTTTGTTGAAGCCAACAAGACAACATCGTCTACAAATAGCAGAAACAAAATCCTGAGGTCCCCAAACCGGACTCCCTTAGGCCCCTGACTACGTCTGGAAATTCAGTCCATAGAAATAGTGGCAAACCCCGTACTCCCGGAGAACCCCACTAAGGACACCCCGGGAAACACGATCAAACCCTTTCTCCAGATCCACAAAACACATGTGGACAGGTTTTCTTACAATTTATGATGAATGATCGACCATTGCCATTGTAGGAAAATACTGTACGTTCTGGACTCTTAAGCACTCCTGGATAAAAGGCATTACCAAGTGAGCATGGGGACAGATTGACCAGCAAATTGAGAGATTTCCCTTCACCACAACATGAAGTGTGCTGAGGTACAACCGGAATGGTGCAATAATTGTTTCAAATTACCTGCTTTTTGCATTTTAAGAAAGCTAAAATCTGGTGGAAGGCTTTTAAATAAACAGTTTGTGAAAAGCACTGGGAAAACAGCATTGATCTATTTGCTTAACAATGCTAACAATTCCTGCAGCTTATACCCCTGCCTCTGCTTTCTCTGTTTTAATGACTACAGCATTGGGCTTGAACTTTGTATTGATTTTCACACCAAAGCGAACGCGCAATATTCTCACAAGTGTAAAAGGGGCTAAAATGAGGCTGACAAGAGGTTGTGGGTTGGATTCGTCGAGGGGCGCGTTTTCTCTTTGCGAACGTTTGTTGACTTCTGACCCCTTCATTGTAATGTAATCGCACAGCGTTTAAGGGATCGACGGAGTCCATGATGAGATATGGAGTCGTTGCTCTGTGTATTGATTGTGCAAAGTGAGAGGAATCAGACTGGCAGGGCAAATAGACTGCAAATGAATCATAATACAAACAGTCTTTTCACACTTGATTCATAATAAGGGGCAGTATGTTTGCTCATCCATGTGGGACTCCTGAATATTAGTCAGTATACGAAAAACTCAGTATTGCATTCTCAGATTCAATGCAAGGGTCCAAACGTTGATCACTGATTATGTAGCAAGTGGAGGCCATAGTATTGTGTATGTATTTCTTTGTTCAAATTGATAATTGATATAATTATAAACACATTTTAAAAAACAATTAACATCTTCTGTATGACCAGCACAGCAGTCCACAAGGATTTTGGTCAATATATGCTACATAAAATATATTGTATAATTGAATCTTAATTTGCGAGGGGTGGATCTCAATTTTACCTCTTAGCCCTGGAATTTATAATTTATACACGGTTATTTGTTTAAATTAAAAAAACCAACAACTACAACATTGAACTTGAAATAAACAATCAACATCATGATTATTAGTGATGGATTTTCATCACTGAAAATAAGCTCTCATAAGCTGTCTTGCTCCAGCCTACTTTATTTAAACGGAACGATTCATTTATTGTAATTCCTAAAATAGAAAGAATACATATTTTTTTAAAATAGGTCAGGACAGGGCAGCGGTCTATTGACCAGCCGCCACTGTCCAGAACAAAAAATATATGATTTTTACTCTTACTGCAAGTTTCCAGGTTTATCAGACATAACACTTGCTACATAGTGATAATCTATTACAACCGTGGATTTGAAATCTCAATTAACACCATGTGATTCACATAGCGCTATATAAGCGTAACACAAATCAAATTTGAAAGCATTTTACATCAGAGACTTTCCTGTCTCCCTGCAGTGAGGAGCAGGATATGCATAAAAAATAGAACTCCATCTTCTTCATAGTGGCGCGTATCATAATTACACTCGTTATACGCGCATATTTCACTGCTGGCTGGCTCATTACAATGAAAAGATATTCTTAGACGTAGCCAGCACATCTACTTTTACCCCCCACGAAGAGGCGCTAAAGACGCTTGATGGAAATTGGGGGTAAGTTAGAAAAGTATGAAAAGTGATAAAGGACTCTGCTCCACCACAAGTGTCGTTTTTTATAAGTATGATATTGAAAACTGTGTGTGTGTGTCTCAGTTTGCCAGAGGAGAATTCCTACTTCCAGCACAATATTCATTACATTACATTACATTGGTGTTCATCAAGTCTCCCGCAGAGCTTAAATGTTAACAGGTAGAGTTTGAGAGGCTTTTATCCCATGTCCCATAGTGGTTTGGCTCATTGGCATTTGCAGATGTACAGAATGGCTTTGCAGACGGAGGAGAGGAGGTGGCATTTGGGGCTTGTGCCACTGAATCCACTGCAGAAGTCCCAAGAAGCAGTGACATTTTGGAAACCGCTGACTCCACTGCTTCTCAAACACTTCTTTTTTGTCAGAAAAAGGATATTACTGTTAAGACCTCTTGTATCAGCAACAGTGATCTCTTAAAAAAACAAAAAGAGAATTAATAAAAAGTTTCACTGTCTTTACTGAAAGCTCACTTTTTGCTACCAATACATACTTCATAGAGTTACAGCACAAGTTCTACTACCATGCAAAACACCTTTTTCAACATAATATGATATAAATTGAAAATTAAGATTAACCACATTACCATAATAGAAGCATTTCCCTGATTAGCTCTGTAAATTGGAAAATAAGTGTTTAAAATAAACTGTAAAAGACTGTATGAAATATGAAGTTATTAGGGTCCAATAAAGGTAAGACCAGGTTATCTAGAAACATGTATACAGCCTATTACAAAATTATTTAGTTGAGACAAAATTTTGTTTTATTTTGTATTCATTTTTAAATGATTTTGGGGAAAGGGTTAATCCTCTAAAACTACAGTAGGTGTGTGTTTTATTTTATATTGTCAAATGGTCGAAGCTTGGAGGAAGAACCCAACCTGTGGATCAGGTCAGCTTTGCCTATGTTCTTGGTTTCAAGATTAACTTTTGGTATTGAACTGATCTCAGAGCCAGTTGTTGAAGCATGTTACTCACATTTTTTTGTTTTACCAGACAAAACATCCGAGCAAACACTATAGTCCAAATATTGTTCCCTTGGTTGTTTCAAGACAATTGGCAATCCATGCTTCTTATAGCTTCCCTTTCTCCACTTTTGTATACACATAAATTAGCAGCTAGAAGCATCTCCTTTGCTTTGCTCGACTGCTCTAGCTTCACACACACTGACACACACACACACACACACACACACACGTATCATCCCCCTTTGCATGTCTAAAAATCTAAATCGTAACAACATCTTCATGCGTAGAATTGCCACATCAAAGCTTGTCTCACTTCAGACACCGACAAGAAAGCAGCTGAAGACAGTGGGAATGTGAATGACGGCAAAAGTGAGCGTTGAATTATTCTCTCTAGGGATTTTACAAACGCACAAAGCACAAAAAGGTACAAACCGTTCATCGCAAACAGACCATTGAATAGTAATGACGTCGCCAGGGGAAACGAGCGGGAGAAATATTCAGAGAAAGAGAGATGAATGAGAGAGGTAGAAAATACACGCCGAACAAAGCGTGTGGGAGCGGTGACAGTATTTCACGTTTACAAGGCGCCATGAAAAATTTAGGAAGAGCTGAGATTTTGCAAAGAATGATTTAAAAGTGTTCTAGTCCTTTGTGGGTCGACAGAAGCGTGAGATGACTGAGGCTGTCTGCTGATCCGGCAACTGCAGTTTGGGGATGAAATGGGATGTTTTTTTTTTCCAGTAAAGAATGTTTTACCAGTCTAATAAACAATAGTCAACCAATACTGTACCATACAACATGGATTTCTGAATCCCACTTTGTTCTGGAGAAAGCTTCTTTGTGAGTTTAAGGTTGCTCTGCTTCAATAACTACTACTTCTAATGCTTTTGTGGCTACTAGCTACAACCTATTCTGCAACAATGCTACTGTGGCAACTACCTACGACTACTGGTACAACTACAACTACAAATAATAATAGGTCTGCCACTGTGGCTACTAGCTACTAATACTACTGTGGCTACTAGCTACAACTA
>JAPMNZ010961938.1:0-14858 GCA_029875035.1 Pomatoschistus microps | reverse complement strand
TGTGATCAGATTGCATACCAGATTGTGAGATTGTGAGATTACAATGCTGACAATTACAGTGAAGTGTTCTCAAACTTTTGAAGATGCCACTTACTGCCTTATGTAAATATGTAATAAATGCGATCATAATCCCTATTTATAAATGCATTTGGCACTGAGGCTTGGCTCTGGGGCCCTTTAGGTGTGTGGACATGAATGATGGTTTGTGGAGGATGGATGAGGTGGGAAAGCTGCCAGGATGGGTGTCTCTGAGTGGGACAGCGGGGCGAGGAGCATGTTAATCACCTCAGAGCCATCAGAACAAGTACTGCAGGTGTCCAGCCACAAAGCACCATTCACAGACAGCTAACCTACCTCAGGATTGACAATCATTTATTGTAGGGGTGCCCAAACTATTTTACTCAGAGGGCCAAAACTAACACATAAAAGAAAGGCTGGGGACCAAACCGTTTCACGCTTTGCCTAAACTGGACGTCAGTTACTTTTCAAACAGAGAAGAGAGAGTGCTTTTTCAAGACAAGCACTCATTAGGCCCGCCCATGCTTACCTATGCAGCTTCCTGATTGGTCGAAATTGATTCCAATACCTGACGCCCCCTCATCATTGGTTATTTCGAGGGGTGGGACTATTATGAATAAATTAACCTAATGGTACAACTATAGTCTAGGGATGCACCGATGCACCGGCTGAACATCGGTATCAGCCAAAAAATGACATTTGCTGATGTTGTAGGTGCGTGCGAAGAGATACCAGTAAAGGGCGTCTGCACACTTTCCTCAGAAGAAACAGAGAAGATGGCGGCGGTCATGTGGCAATATTTTACAGTATCAGAAAGACATCAGCATTATGCCGTTTACAATACGTGTTCCAGTGAGATTTCAAGAGGGGGGACAGCTAGAAAATCATTTAACACAACAAATCTCATTGGGGCGGTGTACAGTGATTGCATGCAAGCTAAAGAAAAATGGAAAACTGAAGCTGCCAAGAAAAATGTATATATAGATAACAAACAAAAAAAATCGGACAAGGTGTTATGTTAAATATTGGTGTCAGGCCAAAATGCCACAATCGGTGCGTCCCTAGTATAGTCCCATGGTCAACAATGGCGTGGCCCCACAGTGGACATCCTTGACTTATAGCATCACGGAAAAAAAAGCACAATAATATCAAAGTGGAACACATACTGTAAGGTGCACTATAAGCAACTTCACTGGTGGAGTGTCTACTTTTTGCTTGAAGCAATCTAAATGTTGTTTAGTTCAGTTGCTGGTCATATGCAGAGAGGCACGTCAACCCAATATAAACATTCAGGTTTCTGAGCACAAACAAAAATCCAATCGTCCCTCCATTTTGTTCCGCTTGTGGGGGCATATTGTATACGTTTACTGAGATAAACGCCAAGGACAGTCAGAAATAATATGCAACAAATGGGGAGCGACACCTAGTTGTATTCATTCTACTATTTTGTCTCTCCTAAACATATATATAAATGTATTTAAAAAGATTACTGACAAGAAACAGTAATAACATGATAAAATCATTAGTGAAGTAAGAATCTGGGTCCAAATCGTCTTTGTCAGTGATTAAACAGACCCAACATTAGGCCCTGGCACAAGGAGATTGGCTGTCATTACCCACAGTGCATGTAAATACCATTATTGTAAACTGATTTCCTGAAAGACCTTAAGGCAAATGAACAATGTATGGTAAGGCCGGTAAAACATGTTTCTGGTAAAGCACAAAGGACATGAAATGTATAACACAATACATGTTAACAAGATGATGTATCATGTAACACATCAGATTTCCATTAGAAGTAAACAAAAGGTTGCATTCATGTTCAAGAATTCTATTTCAGTTGAAGAGCAGGTGTCATTACAACCCTCATGGGAAATAAGTATTTTTTCTAAGAAATGTTGAAAAAGAAAATGTTTTTCCCAGATCATTATTTGAGCATGAGTAACTTCACAACCCACCATATGTTTTCCTTTTTACTCGCGTTTTAGTACTGTCACCACTTCTACCTTACACCGAGAAAATAATTAGACCATATGCACTGAAAAAGAGTATGTGTAATTGTGTGATCGTTTTGGCCCAGGAATTACAGAGAAATTAGACAAAAAAATCTGACTTTTGACAGATACCATAGTTACCAGGACAGATTCATCAGCTGCCCTCCAACAAAATGTTAGACTAAGGGTGTGAGTTATTTCCAAAACAGAAGGTATAGCATGAACGGTTTCATTCAAAATTGTTGTTGGCTAATCCCAGTTGTTAAAAAGTCATCTCTGTAAAGACACAGTGCATTAAACTACATCACAGTCCACTGGATTCTGTCCAAAATCACAATAACTCTCAGGCATAATTAACACGTTGAATATTAATGCTCCCAAGGATATGAATCGCATCACTTCTGCTCTAATTGACTTAGCAAACACATTATACTGGTCCTATAACATGGCTGCTGCTCAACAGTCCCTTTGTAGCCCGTAATGAAGTGCTACACTGACCATGAAACTTTAATGAGAACGATATATAATAATTAACACTACATTGACTCTCAGTGTGCTACCTGGATTTACAATAATCCAAGAGAGCTGAGCTGAATGGACAATATTAGCTTTATTGTATACGGCCATAAGGTGAAGCAGCCATTCGTAGAGGGATTTTAATCATCTTCTGAGTACATTCATTTACCCAGAGCGCCCATGCAAACAGTACACTGCCTCAATGTTATTGATTTTAAGTTCATTTCTGCTTGTCTTACAATTTTCTGTATTTTTGGTACCATTTACTTTTGTGGTTACCTAACTCAAATAAAGTGGGGGTACCTAACATAAAACTGAAAATATAACCGAAAATAAAACATGAAGTCTTTATCTTATTACAAAACATTTGATATTATGATTATTAAAGAAACAGTGGCTCAGTTGGTAGAGCATTGGCCTTTGAGCCTGAGGTTCATGGATTTGAGCCCAACACAAGACCTTCTCCACCGACTCCCACTGATGTCTGCTGTTGTTGTGTCCTTGGGCAAGACACTTAACCCCACATTATTGGGGTTTATTTATTAACATCAGGAGATGGGTTCCTACTATGGCAAGCACTGCTCCTGACGTAAGCCTTAGCGGCATCAGGATGGGTCAAATGCAGAGGATGAATTGCCCTATGGGGATCAATAAAGTGCACCTTTACCTTTGCCTTTGCCTGAAGCCCCCGCTGAAAGATCAAGGCTATGCTCACACTGACAGAGCAGCCATCCTCCTGTGGACTCACCACCTGTAGGAGGATCAGTGAGGGGCTGGTGCTCTGTGACTTGGGTGGCATCTCTGACTGCCACCCCCCGACCCAGAAATGAATTAAAGGGTAGAAAATGGATGGATGGATGGATGGATATACAAGAAAGAGCCCTGTGAGGCACTATTTAACTGAGCGTTGATTGGCTGAGTGAGGGTGGTCCTGTCTTTTTCACTTTTCTGTCTGAAAAGGCTGATCTCAAAAAATGCATCATGTGAAAATGAGTGATAGAACCAAACGAGTAACAGTGGATTTTTCAACAGTTCATTTTGTGTGATTTGAAAGTTAGGTATCCCAGTTTTAAGGGCAAATTATGGAAATATTGTGTTCCTGAACGTCCCTTGAACCACACAGTTGCAAATTATTACAAGTTTTATTGCAAGGTATTGCAAGGTGCAGGGTCTAATCCTTCTCAGTCACGATTTCCTTACTGTGCATCTCTTCAGACATAAGCAATAGCAACAATTCTTCTGGGAATATCTAACACAACATTTTGTACAAAACCGCAGTGTTTCTAAGTTAATAATAATGTATAATAAATACAGCTGAAAGAAATATGCTTTAGGGAAGCTGGAATAATTACACAAAAAACTCAAATGCAAGTTATACTACTTTTAAATCAATATTATTATAATATAAAAAAATGATGTGCTTCTAAATTTTGCTGATATAATATAATATGTTGATGGCTTCTCCCTTTTCAAAATACATATATTTCTGCTATCAATTTGCTTTGACAAAGATCCTAATTCCTTATCATCGCCAGCAGACAGACATCAGGCCTCTCACTGGCACAGCGCAGGAGATTCATGAGAAAATGTCCTAATTGCAGCAAATTAAAATGCAGTAATGTTTTTGTAATGACTACAGAGAGGCGGAGAAACGTTCTGTGGACAGGTGTTTAGTAAAGAAAGTGGGTTTTGGACAGATGGCTCTTCCCGAACTTAACTTTCAAAAAGATTTTATTTCACTCAAGGCAGCAACAAGAGGATGATGACTCATGTGAGATGTACTGACCTCAACAAGCCCAGCCTCACATTGAACTGGAAGGACTCAAATAGTGCTCAATTATTAGTAGACCTTGGATAGATTATGAAAAGAGAGTATGTAATTCTGTGAGGTTTTTTCCTTTCTTTAAACAGCAATAAACAGCAATAGACATATTGAAATGAAAAGGGGTTGGACAAAGCAGACGATTTTTTGGTTTCAACCCCTCTCACTCACATAGCACATGGTCCCAAATACTCTGACCATACACCTCTCTCCCATAACTTCCTCTGTGCAGTGGGCGTCACTCTCTTTCTTCCATGTAATTCTAATAATAATCTTTTTTTGTTTTGATTTTTGAACTGAATTACTGTATATGTTATGTTTTTTCACCAATTGAATGAATCCAAGTCCATATGTTTACATTTTGATATCATTTAACAGAGATCAGTTAGTTATTGGACAGTACTCAGCCATCTTTGTTCCAGTTCTGTTTCAATCTAAGAATTGAAACAAGACTGTGCAAAAAAAATAATAATTTGTGTACCTCCATAATGTAAGCAAAAAGTAAATGAACTGGATATAGTGTCACATTTCTTCTCCATCGTTTCATTAAAACGAACTTACTCCAATCAATATCCATCAAGGAATAACAAGCTCCTTAACATTTTAGGACAGAAATTTTTTCTATGTTAAGGCTCAAAAAGGTACAGCCTTTAAACAGCACATCTGCGGAACTTGTAAAGAACATTTCTCTCAGTGCTGTGTCCAAATATTGTTGTAACTCAAGGAAGGTTTTTTTTGTAGCGAGGAAAAATGATATGTCCTTGGACTGCTTTTGTTATATTGTTACACAAGCAGCACCCTGGCTGCAGAATTTAGAAATAAACCACACATCATTCCCTGTATTCAGTGACCCATATATCATGAAAAGTCTTGCTTGTCTAAGTAAATGTTATGTTCGTCTTTAGCTATATAGATAGCTTTGATATTAAAACTTAATATGAAAAATCAAAACACATCCACAGCAGGCCACATCAGCAATCAAGGCAGAACAATTACTTCATAAAACAGTTTACAATAATTACCAGATAACAGATCATTTCAAACATTTGCCATTCACAAGTATGCCGCTTAACTTACATATGGCCACTAAATACTGTCCTGCAGACACTCATGTGACACAAACTGACCAACTTCTTCCTCATTTTGGACGATTTGTTTGTTTAAGCATCCATCTACTTTCCCCCAGGGGCCTTCTTTACTATAGCCATATTTGAGACCTGATCAATCATGAGTATATCTTTTTTTTAATCAAAATGTTATAATTGTTGTGGACGACTGATTCTCAAGACAAATGCCAATCGACTTTAAAATAGCAGCATTATAAAAAAATACATATATATGCATCCCAATGGAATTTAGCAATACAAAACAAAGAAAAAAATCACTTGAATAAATGAAAGCAAGATAACCTTGTACCATACAGTGTGGAATTTCCCAATCATTTCAACAAAAAATTACTTTAAAGCTTTTCAAGGTTCTTTAAATGAGGGGAGAACTAAACATTATGCTGTGAATCTGTCATTGTCCCTTCTGTTCCGGTTTCCTATTTTATCATTCTCCACTAATACAAATTACAACAGCAATGTGATAAAATAGTGGTGCTGTGGATACATTTACTGATGATGTTTTGAGCAAATCAATGAATCAGAGCAAAAGAAGAATCAAGTCAGTGTATGAATATCCAATTTTTGTTTTGTTCAAATCCAAATTAATTTCGACAGGATATTAGGCTACTACAATCCTACGGCTATTAAGAACTTGCTGGGTGTGAAAATGGTTCTTTAGGGCCAATCAATGTCCACTGACAACCTATCATAGATCCTTTTAATAATTTTCCTTGAGGTGCTCTATAGGCAACTGCAGGGGCAAAATGACATTGTGTTTTAGAATATTATGTATATATATTTTTTTTCTTCACAATTTCCAACACACAAAAAACAATGGGCACAAGGATGCTATGTTTCATTTGGATTTGCATTGATGAGCCAGGCATCTCACAAAATCAATCCACTCAAAAATATGCAATCTCTCCATCGTATTCTGCAGCTTAAAAATAAGGCAAGGATAACATGGTTCAGAGAGGGGTTAAGCATTTTGTAACAAATTGCACTTCACTTGACATATTGTCGGCGTCGCCAGGACACCTAGTAACTTATGTCAACAACAAGACTTATTCTGTTATTTGGGTGCTTACCCGGTGTTTAGTTCATTCTTGTTCTGGAGAGGACAGTCCAATGTGATGTGCAGTAGTCCCGGAGATGAGGCACCGCGCGTCTTCAGCAAACAACTTGACTGCTCCAGGCTACTGTCGCTACTACTGCCCCGGTATAATATATGCGACTACAGCTTTCGACCCGCGATGAGACCACAACGTGTACGAAAGACGAGGTTTTGGAGAAGTAGTTAACGGTAGCACGTGAAAAAGAATAGTAAAACTGGGATGTGGGAGCAGCTCTCGCTCTCATCCACAGAGGAATAGTGACGGATGGCGCGGTAGTCCCCGCCCCTCTGCTATCCCTAGTGCATCTGTGAAATCTGAATGCAACTTAGCACATAATCAATAATATTATGTTATTTGCACATGATTTAAAGGCAATGAGCAAGTTTGTGGGGATTTGGTTGCTCATTCACGGGTATTTTTGTTTACTGTTCGGGGTAAGTCCTGTTCATATTGAGGGCATTTATGTCATTAGTGCCCTCAAGAATATATTTTTTGCATGCAAAATTATACTTTGTTTTTGACAAGAGCGTTCACTAATATTTAAATTATTATTTCAGACCAAATATTTATAGTAAACATTGTATTTCAAAAAGACGTCTGGCGAGTAATTTTATTTTGACAGAAAAATAGCGGAAATTGTTTTATTTTTACATATCGTTAACTTCACTATATTCAGAAGACCAATCAGAGGGGATGCTGACACATGTATACTTGTTGTATGTATTGAAAGAGCTGAGATGGGCGGTAGCGGTAGTAATAGTGGCACACAGACACACGCACCCCCGCAGACACGCTGGTGTGAAATAAATGTCCCTCAGTGGAAACACTTCCTTGTAGCTCATTGTCAACAGCTCAAACAGTTCAGTCGCTTTACAGAGCCGGAGACTTTGTGGTAAATAATATTATATTGTATTATGTTTACCTTATATAATGTATCGTACTTGTTTGTCCACGTTCATCATATACACTTGCCAGATGTTAATATTCACCTGTCGTCTCCGTGTTTCAGCATTGACACAGACGATACATAGAATCATACATTTTTGTTTTGAGTAGTAACGTCAACTTTTTAGACTTTAAACCTAAATATACATGTTTGGAAAGACTAGTTGGATCACAATTCAAAAAGTACAGTAGCTAACAAGCTGAAGTATCCCTTATTCATCAAGTTAAATTACATGGCACACTGACAGCTGAAGTTCACATATGTCGATCTTGGTTTGTAAATGGGATGCGCCCTTAATTAAAAACATTACTGCTGCACATTTGAATAAAACATACATGTTTTATTAAAGTTGCGAGATTCAAGAAAAAAACACTTTTGTCTTTTTTTTCTTTAATTTATGCAGATATGGGCTGTAATTGAAGACAGATGTCCTGAACGTTCTGCCGTCCAATACATCCATGTGTATAATCTTCTTCAAGTTTGACCCCAGGCCTGCATCCAAAAACGCCTTCAGGTACAGGAGGAAATTTCACTCATGACTCACTATTCACTATTGCTTTTGAATAAAAAATGCACATTGAGTTGCTGAGATATCAAATGGCAAAGACTGCATGTATTTACACAAAACAAATTAACCAGATCTATCAAGAATGTTTATTTATAACCCTAATTCTGGACAAACTACAGAAGAGATCATCCATGCATGAAAATATCCAATCTTTTTTGAAAACTCATGGATCTTGTCTTTAGACCTGGATTTATTTTTGCATGTGTTTCCCCCAAATTGCACTTCAGCCCAATCTCCTATCACACAAGATCAGAATAAAACCATATCTTATGCCTAGTGCCACTCAGCTGTTACTAAGCGACTAAGCAGAAAGCAAAAGTAGGACAAGTGAAGCGTGAGTTGGTTTAGTTCTATCTTTAGAGATAATCTTTGTTCCTCAATGAAGGCAGCAGATAGCATTCACCTGCTTAATTACAAAGGCCTGTCTTACTTGCATAAGACTTATCAGTAGTGGAGGTGTCCCTACTCCTCCTATAGTAATAGTTCAAATCTAGGTCAAATGCTTGGTCAATACATATTATGACCCTTTATTTATTTTGACTGGTTTCTCTAGTGTCATGTAAGCTGGGACAGGGGTGCAGGGAAAAACTTTTATGTTTTGTTTTCTACTTTTCTACAGTGTGCACAAAACAGAAGCAGGTGTGACGATAACCAGATCCTAGTTAATCCCCGTGTAAATATTTGTATTTTTTTTATTTTTTTTGTAGAAGCAGAAGACAAAGTAGTTTCACTTGAGAATTGGACGAAAGGACACCCTTGAACTAAACGCTTTGAAATGGTCTAGTCATATCTAACTCTTAATTTTTTGCACTTATAATCATGTTTATTCATTAATTCGAGTAGCAATGTTTTCATTCGTGCATCATATTTTTGCCTATGCATGCATGCATACATACAAAATCTATATTTAACAGTTTCACCACATGGTACTATATTTACAACTATGTTTACAATTATAATTACAACTTTATTGTCCCACTCAAAATTTAGAGGGAAGAAGAAAAACGTATAGACTCAGTTATCTAGTTATTGAACATTAAAAGAATCACGATAGTTTCAGTCATAAGCTTGATTCAAACATTTCAATTAAACAAAAAGTTCAACCATGATCAATGTGCCCCCCAAGGCCCAGTGCCCCAACTCAGGCCAGTCCCAGACTCAACAAGCAGCTGCTACAACAGTAGACCAACCATGTAGGTAACAGTTGGATCAGAAATGCACATTAGGTAATTGTATCTTTATAATACTTAAGTTGAGCTCATCCCAGTAAATATTTGTTGTATTTTGTTGTCTAGCACAATTGCGTTGAGAGCACATTCTCTCTCCAAAACCTTCTAGCCTAGCTGTCTCTTTCACAACAATCATTTTATTATTATCTTTGATATAATATAAACCAACACAAGATAACATAACATCATCAAATCCTTCACATCATGCTATAGACGACAATCAACGTTTAACTTTTTCAAGCATAATAGCAGCTAACATGCAGCTAACATGTAGCTCACATGCCGCCTGCAGGTTCTATATTTACCCAGTGCATGAGGACACAGTACGTTTCACCTTTCTGGGGGTTTGGGGCTGAGTCAGAGCTCATAGCACAACTTTGTCATGATCTAGTCCTTAGTCAGGGTCAGCATCCCCACAGGGAAGGGCAGACAGGAGCTGGGTCAGGTGAGGGCTTTTTCACACACTGCAAGAGATTGTAGCATGCAGGGCATGGAGCTGACCACTGAAAAACAGACTGCTCATGGACTACACTGCAGTGTTTTTTTGACTACACGATATAATTGGACTATATCAAGTAGAGCTACACCACAAATGTCATGATATCTTTGATCAATCATGTGGCAGTAACAAAGTTACAAGAAAAGGAGTGGTTCAGGGTGGAATGAGCCAGGGACAGGCAGCATATCTCTTCATTTCACAATGTTTGGCTCAAATAAGCACAATTGCTGATTGGTTTCTCTTTATAATTATGAATGTAGCAGAAGCCAACATTATTTGTATACTAGAACACAATTCATACACAGGGCAACTCTACTTCTTACAGGGCTTTAAAGAGTCCTATAAGCATTTGCATTTGCAAATAATACTTTTAATAGTCTTGAATTTTGATATCTGGGTCTTAAAATGTATGCTGCATGTAACTTCTCCGTTTCACATTCTCCTCAAAAGTTTAATTTGTTAAGCACTATTATTTTAACTAAATAATGTTGCTTAAATAAAGAGTGGTGCAACACTACCCTGGGTTTGAACATGTAACTTTTCTTCAAACAAAAGCCATAAGCAAAAAATAATTTTCACATTTCTTAATGAAGCAATAAAACAACATTGTTGGTTGATCTGTGAAATAGGTATTACTTTGGATTCTAAAAATGGTCTTAATAGCAGTCCATCATAAATAACCACACAACATTTAAAATACTCTTAAATACTCTTTCAATAGAAGAAGCAATATGATCCCTCAGTTCAAAATCTATCCAGTGTCCCTCGTGTCTCGCTAAATTACACATTTGCTGTGGTTGTGTGGTTATAACTTCTGAGAAGCTAAAGGCATGTGGGAGCGCAAATAGGGAGTTGACAAGCTGCATGGCTGATGTTGAGCCCATATGTTTGAACTGTACATTTGATAATAGGAATTTGTTTACAACAGAAACATAAAAAAAGAAAACATTCTGTGTGTATTTTGTTGTTGGGCTCGTGGACAATACGTTAAGCGGACCACACGTATACTGATTTGAAGTAAGCAATAGTGGGCTTTGAATACGACCTTATCTTTTGTCAGATGAATTTTCAGCAGCCTGAGGACGCCAATGAGTCAGAAGAGGGTCAAATGCCGGGTCCTTTTAAATTCCCTGTTATTGTGAATACATTAAAGATTTCCTGTGTAAGGGTGAAGTATTTTCTTACCTCTATAATTACACGATGATAGCTACAAACGCTTTATAGGTTTGGATGGGAAAGGCCAGCTCTCTTGTGGCAGGCTTACACAAATGCCAAATATGTGTGTGTAGGTGTGTGTGTGTTTGTGTGTATACACAAATCACTGTTGCTGATTCTCCTTGACGATGGCCCTTTAATCACTCATCTGCACGCTTACCCATGATGCAGCTGGCTTACTGTCACTGTGATCACGGCTGCTCGTATGTGATTTACCCCCAGGATCCTATTGCAGATGCACTTTTCTGAAGCAGCATCATAAGCGCTGCTGCGGTGCAGAAGGAGCTATACCGATCACCAATGCTCCGACAGGAAAACTATCATTACCATCACATGCTTTGACCCTCGTTAGGCTGGGTTAGCTTATCCGTTTTGCACTTAACACAGTCCACTCAGAGCTCTGCTAAGATTAATAATAAAGGAATCATGCCACCCAGAGCAGAGCTCACCCCGAGCCAACACAAAGGGGTCAATATAGTTCATTAGCTTTTCCCCTGTTTCTTGCTTCCCGCGGGTGCAGAAATGCCCCAGTACAGTTTAAATCCATTTCACAGTGGATTTAACTCGGTTGTATAGAGTAAGTATTACGTAAGTGGGAGAGGGAGGGGGAGAGATAGAGAGAAGGAGAGTTGGAGTAATCTTGTCTTGCATCTTGCTTGCTTGAGAATTGTGCATAATTGTAGGTTTGATTCCTGCTCCTTTTGAATAAGATGCATAGATGGAATTATTGATATACTGCACACTATAGCCTGCTCTATGCCACTTAAATTAAGCAACAGATGCATGTAGGGCTGTAACAAGTTTGTCAATTAATCATACAGTCATCAATTATTTAAAAAGTTGTTTACTAATTTAGTAATCGATTTAAAGTTTTTGGGATCTGAGAGAATTCTAAAAGAGCCATGCACTACACCCATAAATACTTGTGGAACCTCTAACCTACTAGTTTAATTATCCAAACAGCGACAAATGGGAAATGTATTCCATTCCATTCCTTCAAACGAGCAACAAATGTTGCACTGTTGACAAAATGTGAAATATGTAAACAGGCCCATGACATTCATACTTTAGAAAGAGTTATCTGTCCCTTCTCTTACTCCCAAATGCTGTCAAACACTCCTTTTAACTCTTAAAGAAAAGTAATTAGTAAAATCACCATTTAAATGTCTGCGTGTTGAACTATGTTGCCTTTTCAGCAGATTACTAAATATTTGTTTTCATCCTTGTCTGTGGCTATTTGTTTCTTGCGGTGCAGTATTGCTGGATAAATGTGTAATGAAAGTAGCAATATGAAAAGGCATCGCTTCCATGTCTTCCAATAACTGCAGAGCGACTGCAGTAAAGATTACAATCTGTGTGGCATTCATCACCCATAGGGCATAGTGTCACTGTAGTTTACACGGCTCCCATGGGTGCCTTGAACATAGTATCTATAATGTATTATGCTTATAATTCATAAGGTGTATCAGAAGACGTATAGACTGACTGCGTAGACCAGTGCCTCCCAAAGTGCGGTTTGGGCTCCCCTGCCACCACAACCATTGGTCAAATGAATGAACATTTGCGATAATGTAAAAGCAATTGACCCATTTGAACTATGTATTGTAGGAAAAAAATGAAATAAAAAAGGGTTGGAAACATGAGTTTTACTTCCATCTACTTATTTTGAAATTTTATTTTTTATTGCAATTATTATTTGACCGAACAAATCATACTTCGTTTCAAATGGCTTCACCGTCTCATGGGTGCGATTAGATTTGCCACTTTTAGTACTAACTCTGTTCGTACTTTTCACTCATTGACTTGTTGGGCCACTTTAACAGATGTCCACCTTTCACAGTTTATAACACATTCAACACTTTCAGGACATTCAACACCTTGAACACGTTACATGCTTTAAACACTTTTAACACCTTGACCAATATGCTATTTTTTTCTTTTTGTTTGTCTGCCCAAGATGGATTTTCTTTTTCTTTCACCTTCACTACCTTTACCTATCTGTTCATTGCTTTTGGTTGAAAATGAGTAAATCAATTGGCCAACTTCATGTGTGTTTTGCTGATCTGTAATAATATATGCAGGAAATGATTGCAGGTTGTTAATGTAAACTAGTTTTACAATTGCATTTTATATTGTTTGGACATTGAACAATGACCTCATTACTAAATTATCTTTTGAAGCATAAGCCACTCATTGGATCCATGCACACACAGAAAACGCCTGCTTTTATTTTATTCATGTAATCAACACTTTCTCTACGCAGAAAAGTTTATAGATTTTGTTTTGTTCTAGGCTGATTTTGGCTGCAAACAGAGATGAGTTCTACAACAGGCCATCCAAGGCTGCGGACTTCTGGGGGGCCAACAATGAGATGCTTAGTGGTAAGAGTAAAAAATCATAATAAGTCGTCGTTTCATGATTTAGAATGTGAAATAATACCCTTTTTTAGTCAAAAATATCTAGTGAAACACGTATGAAGGGTGAAAATGTTGCCGTCAGGTTTTTCTCTCAAATTTGAAAATGACCAACTACCAACGTAAATAACAGCATTTCATCTGAAAAATTACCCAAGCTAATTTGGCAGCAATACTTTTGTTTTAAAATCTGGAAAACTGCTCTGGGCGTGATACAATTACATCATACCGTTAGTACTGAGACTGAGAATGGAGATTTTAGACAGAAGGGGTAGAGTTGCATGTTTGTGCCAGAAGAGGTGATTGATTAAACCATGATTTAATTAACATGATTAAAAGCTCAAAAAAGACATTCATGCATAATGTATCTTTTGGAAATAACCCAAAATTAACAAGTTGTTGACAAGCTATTTTTTCTCAATATAGCTTTTTAGTGTTTATTATTGTTTTACTCCAAAGAGATTATTTACTCATTGGAGCATGATCAATTAACTGTAAATGGCTGCAATTTGTCAACTTCATGTCCTTAAAAACTTAAAGCCTTGTATCAATATTGTGCAGCTGTTGTTATGAACAGTCTATTTTATGACTGCACTTTCATTTATTGCTAAATAGCTCTCAATAATCTGGTAAATATTGGCCCCCTCACCTCTCATCTCCGCGCCCCTCCATCACAGGACATCTCCGCAGGCCGTAAACTATATCTAATTGACTGATGTCCAATACACATTAGAGCCACCAAGAGGAAATCAATCATCCTTTTTTCTTGCTAAAGGGGAAAACCGGCAGATAGCCTTGTTGTTCATGGCGCTCCTCTCTCCTCCGCAATACAGGGGTCAGGACTCTTCGCGGGTGCTTAATTGATGGCCGCTTTTATGCGATGTGACAGGAATAAATGGCGCGCAGTCTTATCTCTGCGGCTAGGCGAACGGAGGCAGGGTTCTATGGGAGACGTAGGGTGATTAGGAGGAAGTGAGGCCATAGTATTCAGAGGCCTCAGGATACCTCTCCATCCACGGTGCCCTGGGGGAATAAGACCATTTAGCTCTCTCGTCTCTGTCGGAGTAAGTGGGCCTGTCTTTATTGATCAACAGGAAAGGGTCCAGACATGTACGAGCTTGTTTTTCCGTCGGACAAATTTGGGGTAGCCCCTCCAGTAGAGTAACGACAACAAAAACTTAAGGGTTATCACACAATTCTCAGGTTTGCGCTACAATTTTTATTTATCTCAATTCATGAACACATTTACAGAGGCATTAGGTTGCATTCATCTGACATTGCAACCTTCCAAAGAGACTATATATAGTTTAAAATTGTTATGGAGGCTAGTTGAAAGGTATTGCCAGTTACTATGGCAACTGTCAAAAGTCAGTTTTCTTGTCTTACTTCATAGATGGATAGATAGATAGATAGATA
>JAPMNZ010961920.1:0-10545 GCA_029875035.1 Pomatoschistus microps | reverse complement strand
TCTTAAAACTATTTTCATTATTCTTTCTTCGGTTAGAACATAAGCTGCAAAGAGATGAATAGAATAGAAATGGATACTAGGAAAGAAATGGTTATGGGTGAAAAAGCAAAGTAAAAATTGGTGTTTTATGTTTGCATTATAAGGAAATATAGTTTTCGTTGGAACACATTTTACTCAAAAAGAACCAAAATTTTTAATCAAAACGGCATGTTTTTATTTCTATATCTACAAAGTAAGCGTTTTAATATTTCCTTGAGGCATGTGTGATATATCAGCACAGATATATTGGTTTTGGACAATATTTGCTGAATCATTATATTTCAACATTGAAGGTCCTGGGTCGAAGCAGGGCCTTTCTGACTGTAGTTTGCATGTTCTCCCTGTGTCTGCATAGGTCTCCTCCAGGGGCTCTAGTTTCTCCTACCGCTAAAAGCATGTACAATAGAGAGCCAGGAAAGAGAATCTGAAATCTCAGTGGGACTTTTCTATTTAAAGAGCATAAAAAAAACAAAACTCTCTTCCAGCCATCTATACTCTATAGTAGGCTGCGGTAAGTTGGTGAAAACACTATTTTTAGCAACCCTGTGCATTTATTCATGTATTTATTTCATATTTATGTTACATTGCTCAAAGAATAAAAACAGCACTCTTCTTGGATAATGAATGTTTTATCTCGGAGAGAGAAGGACGCTGAGGCTCACGCTGCGATGACTCATGTATTTCCATATGCATGCAAACAATGTGTCGAGGGAGATGAGGCTCCACCCATTCCTTATCTCTGCACGGGCCATGTGTGCCCTGTCAAACAGCTGTGAAATTGGACCTCCGCACTGATTCCATCTCCGCCGCTGTCACTTGTAATGAGAGGAATGTGCATGATTTCACAACACATGCTTACGGAGTTTAACGCACGGGATCTCTGCAGGACAAGCAGCCAGAGCCGAATCACTTTTGTTTACTCTGTTATGAATAGAGCGCTACGGCCACCGGCTCAGCGGACGGAAACGTGATTTGAAAACATAAAGGATTTAATGTGTCATAAATCCATTGTACACATGAATAGCAGCCCATTCCGCTCAAATGGTTTCTTATGAATAGCTGTGGATATGAACGCAGCCACACTCTGATCGGGAGTTAGACTAAATTAAGAAGGAGGGCACTTTAAAATAAGATACAATGTTATTTTTGCCGTTTCCTGCTATGGATTAACCCCTGTACTTTCCCTGCTGCCATCCAGCCAACTCACCATTGAAATCATAGTAGTAGTTTTAATTGCAAGCCATTGTCTGAGTCTGTCTTTTTGTGAGGGTTCTTTTTAAACAAAGATAAAAGATAAATAAATGAATAAAACAGAATGACCTAGGGTCCCCAGACAATGAGAGAAGTCTGTACAGAATAAGAATGATACAAAGTTCACCCTAGCTTTGCCCTCATGAATAACAAATGTGCGCTAATGGGAGGGAAATGGTTCTGTGCGGCTGCCTGATTTTGTCCAATGCTATAATGCACAAAGTCAATTTCCTGCTTCTCAAAGCCTCAGTAAGAATAGTTATGTTGTGGTTTCTGTGTCACCAAAACATTAAACACTCCAAAGGTCTTCACATATGAGAAGTGATTTTCGTATTTTACAATAGTTTTCATGGTGGGACTACAATGTTCCGCTTTAAGGATCAAATCTTACAATTCTGGTCTATGTCTGACTGAAAATTGAATGTGTAACCTGTGCTAGATAAGAAAGGTACTGCAGTTATGTCTCATGTGAAATTTGGCCACCAGTGTTTTTGTATTTGACGATTAAAACAATGTGAATGTTATTGAGTGAAATTCATTATGATAATTTACCATGAATATTGAATATACCATGTAGGAATGGTCAACATGGTGCCTCTACTTTCCATCACAGTGGTCTCTAGAATGCAATAGGATCTTTTTGTTTGGATGGGTTTCTTCTGCTTCACCAGAAAACATACACAACCATTGGTCCTGGAACACTCTAGACACAACCATTCTCAATAGCTGCCCAGTCATACAGCCACCAGGACACTGCAAGGTCAAATATGCACTTGCACATAACAAAAGTTGCTTAATGCACCTTTAAAGAGGGGTGCGAGCGGATCTAAAACAGTATGTGAAAAACAATATACGCAGCTCTTGAATATGGTACTTAACTATATATATTTGAGTCTGATCTCCCTGTAACACACATCCTAATAACGATGTGCTGTATAAAGATACTACGCCACAGGAGAAATTCACATAATTTATACGCTCACACATGCTAAAAATAATATTGTATAATTCAGATTCTGCAGATTTTCCGCATATATTTTCCCTTTTTGGTTTTTCTCCACATTTTTACCACTTTGTCAAAACTGCAAACTCACCAGTAGCTGCCAGTATCTCTGCCCATCCCCCACTGTTTCTGCTGATTCACCTTTTGTAACAAGTTGACTCAGGAAGTTATGGATTTTGTCTCATTTTCAGGTGTAGCTTCCACTTAATGTCTGGAAGTGGAATAGTTTGTAACTGTATCTCCACAGGCTGATGTAAAGTGATTGATGAGGTTTTTTGGTTTGTTACTTCTTGCCATTTTTCAGGGAATAAGTCTACAGTGCGTGCATGTTTTCATTGGCTTTCTTTGCTCCCACACAGCGCAGCATATAAGATTTATATTTGTGTTTGTAAGGAGACCATGAATACGGTTGCACAAAACCACAGGCGACGTAAGCGCTCTGATGTAACCTGTACAGTTTGAAATTGCAAAGCTTCAGACAAGTGACTAAAAGCCTGAAACGAATCGAGCAAAAGGGAAGCTGAGACGAGATGCAGGAGGAACAGTGTTTTTTGAGATCTAAAAATACCTGCTCTGCTGCATGTGAAGGACACTAAAAGGGTTATTTTGCAAAAACAGAAAAGAACCATTAGAAAAAATATTTGGCATTTACCAAGTAGGCTATCGATGGCCTTTAGTGCCATACAAATAAAGTTTCTCCCCATTCTTGAACATAATTACTGCCAATCACAAAACAAGTTGAAGATTGAAAGGAGAGGAAAGTAACTTTTTACCTGTGATTGTCTGCCTTGACAGAGCATAAAACATTTTTGGTGCAGTATTTTTCAAACGAACAAAGATTTTATAATGATTGTAGTGGCAGCTGGTCATATGAATTCAGGTCTTTTCGGGCTATTGTTTTATCAATGATTTACCTACAATCATAGCTGCTTAACCAGAAGAACCAATAACAAAAGCCATTTAGCCACTTATAACTTATGTTCCCATCAACTATACTAAACACAATAGAATCCAGTAAAGTCATGTTATGACACATCCTCCTTGATTTAACATTTCAAATGCATTCAAAAGGGAAAAGTATCTGTACTTTGGGGGTGGAATGAGATTAGCCCGCCTGATGTGTTTGTATGTGCAGGGGGCGGGACTTACATCTGTCAATCCCAACTGAATGTGAGAGAAAACAAACCCTGTTTGGCCAAATGTAGCCAACAGTCAGTGTTGGGTAGAATACTTTGAAATGTATTCCATTCCAGAATACTGAATACATGACCTAAAATGTATTTTACTTGTTTTACATGTATTATACTTTGCATGAACACGTGGACGTACGTGGACGTACGTGGACGTACGTTTTTCCTTGTAGTTTTTATTTTTTACCTGGAAGATGTAATATGAGAAAGTATGTATTCCCGTGATTTTCAGAAAGTAACTGTATTCTAAATTCTAGACTTTAAAGTAGTAAGAGTAATGAAATACAGTTACTCATAAAGAGTATTCTAAATATGTACCAGTGTTACATGAATTCCGTTACAAACAAATAGCCCAAATTTTCCCATTTTTCTAAACACAGGTTCATACTACAGTAATAATAAAATCATTTGATAGTGACTCTTTATGCATTCTCCAGCGCACACAGAAGTTTGGGTTGCTTCAAATGCTAGTTAGTCTGCAGTTCATAAATAATGGATGATCAAAACACAGCTTTCATTTTGAGGTCCTGAAATGGTTGAGCTGATTTGAAAAAAGCGTTGCTGTATTGTTGATGGGATAACTGCCATGGCTGGCAGCAGGGTAGGTTGGGTAGTTCGGCTTTCATTAAGACACCATGAAAGCCTAGTTATTACACTTGATTCACTCTCATCGGCTTGTTTACGCGCTCTTCCCGGCGTTCTGTGACCATATGGTTCATGAGCACAAATACAACCAATTCTCTCTGGCACAATGGCCAAATCACTGTGGGGAGCATCACTACCGGGCACCGGCAACCATTTATCACCACCACACAATGCCAAATGATTCAAATATATAACACTCCCTATGGCGCCACGGCTCCATATGGGCTCACCAAACTGATGCACCTGCCAAACTTATGAATCATCCTCCGTGAAATTCATACTTCCCACGATTCCCCCATTAAAGAGATAGAGAGCAGTCATTATATCTGTGACATTTCCATAGGTAAAGCATGCAGCTCTAATCATATTGTTTTACAGCCGGCACTAGCTTCTCAAATTTAATAAACCAGGCACCACCTCTGTGCTATATGGGGAGATGTGTGCTAGAAATCAGACCAGTTAGTGGAAAAGTGAAATGTGCAATCACCTGAGAGTGCAGACTTGGGTTGCATCTGAATCCCAAAAAATAGCCTTATCCTGAGGACTGACCGAGTGCTGACGTCACCCATTGTGTTAGAATTAGAGCAGGCTTGAACAGAATATTTTAGTGGGAATGTGGAGCAAAATATACGCACATTTTGTTGGTAGCAACGGCAGAGTTACTGGCTTGCTAAAAGCCGTTAAATGGCGACAGACGACTCCTGATTGGTCAGTTGTTCGAACACACATCTGGATTTACAACTACAATATCTAGATATAAACACCAAGATCGAAATAACGCATTTAAAAGCCCTCAATGGCAGAGGAGTGAGTTCAATTGGAGCCAGAGCGAATAGGAGCAAACCTTCATCCCTGATCACTTCCCTATTGGGCTTCATTAACTCATTTACTGCCAGCCATATGTAAAGAAGCATCCCTCATACTGCCAGAGATTTTGGATATTTTTTATTCTTAACTTCATTTAAATGTGAGCCCTTGGTTGACACAAGTATGACACTTACCAAATGAAAGCAAGTTTCTACCCCTTTTAGTTTTTTAGCAATTGAGAGTATAACATGAGTAACTTAATGCAAAAAACCTTGACATCTATAGACATCAATGGCAGTGAATTAATTAAGCTAGTGGATTAGCATTGTCCATCTATACTGTCTTTTGGAGATGTGAGAAAGCTCCGGCTTGTTGTTGATTTCAATGCCACTGAGGTCAGATTTCAAAGGTCAATACAAATGAGAAGGAAAGGCAAGGAAGAGAACAGCTATTTTAAAATGAGATGCATGGTGGGACTTGACGAATATGTTCATGAATTAAAGTGATGGAATCGACTAAGATGTAATAATTTGGAGCGTCTCCACAATTCAATACATTATTACACTCCGCACTTCTCTTTGAAATGGAACAATTTGGTTTTAGACTTAAACTTGCCACTCAGACTTGTAATTGACCATTTAAGTCTTTCATTAGACATTAAGAAATCAATGCGTCTACTCTCTTCGGTAGATTGTTTTAAACCTCAGTCCAATTATCATAACTTTCCAACTTCAATACCAAAAAACTCTGTTCTGACTGAACTATTTGAACACATACTGTATTAGCTCATAATGTACAGCAGTGCCGCTTTCAGAAAAGATGGAATAGGATGAAAGTAAACCCCTTCTCAACTTTTCCTGACTTTTCTACCTCTTCTTGATATCAAGTTTGAACATTTGTTTGTGGTTTCTTCTTGAATAACTGAATAAACAAAAGCAGCCCACGGTCCTGCTCACATGACACCTCGCGGCAGAGCTGGGTGAGAGGGGTAAGGTCCATTGCTCTGGGCAGCGGACCGCACGGCTGTCAGTCCGTCTGGCCTGTCCGGTTGCAGCATCTTGTTAAGTCATATACATGTATTTCAATGACAGAGTGCAACCCAGCCTGTCATTATGTGTCTGCACCGGAGTGACGGCGAGTCGGCCTGATGCGGTGACAGCCAGCAGACACACAGACGGAAAAGCAGACGTCCCATCCATTCAAACAAAAGAGAGACAACCAGATTAGAATATGTGAAATTGTCAAAACGCAACGCTTTCTTTGCGGTTTCTTAAAACTGGACCAGGCTTTTGTGGGACTTCAGTTAGCATGACGCAGACACTGAAAATAATCTCACTGAGGGCTTGAATCAGAACAGCTCCAGGCCATTTGAAAAACCCTAACAGCAAACATGTTTTAAACTGACTTAAGACATCAACACACACCTTCATGGCTGTCTTGGAAAAGGTAAGCCTGACAGCTCTTAGCGATTGTATGTGTCACGTCTCTGCGATCAGGGTAATCATGTGTTTGGGAAGCCTACAATTTATGTCAATCTGTGTCATAATTTGATGCCAGAAAGCTCTAACTCCTATTTGTGAAAGGACATGTTTGGCAGGTATTTGACGATGTTCAAGAGATTATAAATACATGTAGTAAATAGAGTAAAGCATGATGCCTTAAGTCGTCCAAAGTNCTCACCCCTGCCACTGTTATGTTTTTACAAGGGTTTCTTTTACTGTTAGTTAGTAAAATTACTTATTTCAAACCTGCAAGACACATCTTCACAGATGCCAATTCACCAATACAGGTTTGAAAAGGAGTTGGAAGATGCAAATGCAATCCCAACCCTCTCTCGAACCATTCAACACACAATAGTACAAACAAAACAACACGATTCCACAGAAGGTATGAGGCAAACAAACAACCCATAACAAACACGCAGATAACTAAAAGAGGTATGGGCGGATTAATATGATAATTTTAGGAAACCTTGGAAATGAGACAAAGAATACATTAGAGGTATTACTGGGTTTTTCTTATGAGGTTTTCCTTGCCGATGCAGGAGGGTCTGTTGGGCAACGAAAAGGATGTGGTGATGATCCAGGACACTTTAACATTCTACAACATGTATGGACATTCATCAACATGTGTTCTATATTATTTTGTGTTTTGACTGTTGATTCTCTGATGTGTGTTGGTGATTTCAATGGTTTTGAAAGAGATGACTTTTGTTGTGAATAAATTGTATTGTGTATTGTATTGTCTTGTATTGTACGATATTTCTCAACAAAGCAAAGGGTAAGGAGTGCTGCGTGGTACTAGCGTGTAAAATCATTTAATAGACCAGGTGCTCAATGCTCAATTGGAAGAGGGGTTTAACTTAGTAACAAAAAGTGGAGAGTTGACTTTACAGGTAAAGAGCGTTTTTGACTTTCTAGGCTCTTTATGATTTGCCTTTACCTGGAAAGTCAACACTCCACTTTTCGTTAATACATTACAATATATTAGAGGTAATACTGGAACATTTTAAGGAAAGGAACTTGATGGAGGTCTGCACTCTCATTTGTAGTTTTATTGAAGCTCAAAATTATGTTGCAAAATGATCAATATTATCTCCTTCTTTCTGCAGTGGATCAAACAAATGCACTGCGGACAAAAGAACATAAAATGGCAAACCTATAATGAACATGAAAGAGTACGGCCACTTCACAGGTACAAACAAACACAGACAGAGGCCATGTCCTGTCCTATAGTACACGCTACTAAAAGCTTTTCGATAAATCATTAAGTAGTTTGAAAGATGTATGTCCCATCATGTTAAAAGCCATCAGGTCAGTGCAGCTTCGCTATACCTGCCGGGAACCGCAGTGTTTTTCCGGGTCGCATTTCCGCGTCGTCCTTACATGATTCCACTTAAAACAAACAAGATGCCTTTCCACAGCGCGCACAGGTGCCGCATCTTGCATACAACCTCATCTGCCCCAGATTCGACAGATCAATTATTCATAACAGGTGAGTCTTTGGTGCTTATACACATACAGGTTTTTTCAGCAGGTTCTGAGTTAATGGCTTCAAAGAGGCACGGGAAAAAAATGTGAAATCAAGCAGAAAAAGGCGTGCGTTTGGAACAGACGTGCTCATCAGTTCAGACAGTGGACTGACCAGGAGACGAGAGGACGTGCTGAGGAGGAGAGCAGGCTCAAAGGGTCTCTGGGGGAAACACAAGGAATACCACAAATACACGCTGTAAACGTCTCACCTGCCCAGTCACTGCGGGCACACGGGCTGCCAGAGTCGGCCATTAATCATTCACAAGCTGCTTGAACTAAGTACGATGGGCCGATCAGAGAGAAAGGACCTGAAGCGAGCACGCATTTGAACGTGAAGCTGTAGCGCCGCGCTAGCCCCATCAGGCGTCCTCTGTATGAACCTGTGCCCGTGCCGCTGGATGATCCCTCGCGGCCTCACACGCTGGACTAATCTGACCTCTGAAGACAAACATTGATCTTGGAGATATGTGTTAGAAGGCAGTCACTTTGTGGGAGTGGGATGGATTTTTTTTTTTACTACTACTTTCTACTTGAAACATGCTTGGAACTGGAATCTACCTCATTGGGGCATCTCTATCACTTGTTTCTAGGCACAAAAAAGCGAATCATTTATGTTATTAATGCTTCTACATTTTAGAAAATCGAAAATCAAGGAGTGAACATTGAAGTGAGAAATAAACCTCATATCTGTTTTAGTCATTCATTAAAATTCAATTAGGAAAAGACAGATTTGTTTTTTTAACTGAATATTGATTCTGTTTTTGTAGCTGATTATCTGCTCGGCCCATTATGAATGTATTCACAGAGTACTTTTTTGCCCTGTAAATAACCTTGTACGTCATGTATTCCCTATTGTTGATGTTGAAGCCGAGATAATTAGTTAAAGATGCTAGCAAACATTGCTAACAGCTCACACAGTTTATTTTGCGAAGCACTTAAAGGCCAATGTATTGAAATCAAACACAACAATATTGATTTACATTTGGTAGAGCTAAAGTTACCTGAATGATGATAGCTTATTTTCCTTTGAAGATATGAGAGGTTTTAAGCTTTGACATGATTATATATGGTATGTGAATATTAGCAAAGCTGAAGTTGGCTGGATGTGTTTATCTTTGCTTTGGGTTAGTGTTTGACAGTCATCAATAACAGCTCTGTGAATTGTAAAGCAGTAGGTCAATTCTGCAGATTCATAACTGTCAAAATGAGGTATAATGAACAATATAACAATAACCTCATGAGACGAGACAAACTAATAAATGTGTCTTTCGCTGAATGCAATCAGAGGCAGCAACACAATCAAAAGTGTTGCTCAATATGAAAACATCCCAGTCGTGCTAATGCGCAATGACATGTGTATCTATAATGAATGAACGTAACAAACCTTATGACCGTGTTCAAAAGTGCGACTTCCATCTCTTCATATCATGTGTGAGTGCAAAGGTATCAGCAGATCACAGCAGCGAGCATCAGATACATTTCAAAAGAATTGTGTACATGCTTTGCCTGTAATCCTCACACAGAACAACATGAACGTAAACAACTTGCATTCAAATCACTGGAGGCAATTGAGGTCAGGCATCATGCATCATCGGAATAACGGCACTGTGCTGCGGTCCTGGTCCAACACGACCAACGGGTTTATTCTCACGCAGAAAAAATGGCGTGAGGAAACAGAATACAAATAAGCAGAAGAAAGGGAGCATGAACAACCTTGATCTTATGAGACTAATCCGTTTCCCTTTCATTAGGAGAACCTTTTCACACCCTCAGAGCATGTACATTGATCCAAGTCTAATGTCAATTCATTAACGGTGCTTGGCCTTGGCAGAAATATTAATCAGAACAGACCCCTTCTCCCGCAACAAACAAATAATGTTGACTGCAACCTTTACAGAGTGAGATGGGAAAACATGTGTGGGACTTATAAGAATGTGGGCACGTAAAACTAAATCTGTTTATTCATAGCATTAATGTGGTGCTGTAATATGTGTGACAGTGGCTTGAGCCTGAAGGTCGCGGGGTTCAAGCCCACCGCAAGACTTTTTCCACCGACTTCTACTGATGTCTGCTGTTGTTGTGTCCTTGGCAAGACACTTAATTTCTGGGAACACCTGATGCCACAGCGGGGCAGCTGCGGCTGTAAAGTGCCGAACTGCCGTTGTGTCCTTAGGCAAGACACTTCACCCACATTGCCAAGGATGACTCTGGTGTGTGTGAAGGGTTGGTGGTGATCGGAGGGGCCGATTGCACAGACTGGTTTCCTCGCTTCTGTCAGTGTGCCCCAGGGCAGCTGTGGCTACAGTAGTAGTTTATCACCACTGTGTTTGTAGTGAATGAATAATGATATAAAACCGCTATAACCGATGCATAATTATTATTATTATTGTTATTATTATTATTATATCACTTCGATACTGTCTCACTGTGGGTCTCATTCATTCATTCATTTTGATGGTTCCCTATAATGTAGTAAATGTTTCATGTGATATGGAACATAGCATAGCATGACTTTAAAAGAGTTACATTTGAAAAATATCAATGATAATAAATTAATAATTATACATAGTTATATATA
>JAPMNZ010961914.1:0-16192 GCA_029875035.1 Pomatoschistus microps | reverse complement strand
TGAACATACTTCACAAATATCTCAAAAGCGTTGGTAAAGACACAGACGAGAGTCATATAATAAAACATTTATTAACCTTGCTTGCTCGGTTAATAAGCCATTATCATTATAGTTTTCATTGGGCGGGACAGTGACGCAGTGGTTAGCGCTTGAGCCTCACATCAAGAAGGCCCTGGGTTCGATTCCACATCCAAACCTTTCTGTGTGGAGTTTGCATGTTCTCCCCGTGCCTGCGTAGGTTTCCTCTGGGTGCTCCGGTAATAAGTACAATATAGGTCTGGCATGCACCTTCTGTACGGCGACCCTACTCCCATCTCACACAACAATTGTAAAGCGCTTTGTGACTCTGGTCAGTGATAGGCGCTATATAAATAAAAATTACTATTGCATTTACTGCTCAGACATATTACGCAGTGTAAAAAGCCGTAAGCAGCACTGTGCAGTCATCTGTCATAACCAGACTCTATGAGCTCTACACGTCCGATCTCAAACTTCCACTTATTCTTACCGACTGTACAAACACAACTGACGTCTACTACTGAACACACAGGCTGTCGTTGATGTAATAAAACTTTGATTATTTAAAAGAAGCATTAAACATTAAAGAATCCAAAACTTGTCTGTAGCTATAAGCCAATTCTTTTGATTGGCATTAGCTGGAATGCCACTTCTTTCCTCTGGGGACTCGCGCCTGCCTTGAAAAGCCTGCGTCTCCATGCTCCCATGCAGTGTAAATTATAGGATAATGGGGTGCAGGCAATTGCAGGCACTGTTTATTCAATCCATTTCTTCACACAAGTTCCCATTGGTTTTTTCCTGCTTTTCTCCTCTGAGTGTGTGGTGGTCCTCTGATCCGGCTGACCCTCACCATGTGTTTTCACTTTGGGCTCTGATCTCAACTCTATGACCAGCAGGGACCCAATACAAATTGAACAGTAACCATTCACAGGCCGCTCTCTTTCTCGTTCCTCCGATAAACCTTCTTTGTCTTTTCCTCACCAGCTTCTCACATTGTTCCATTCACAAAACGTTGTCAGGAACTACACTACAAGCTTTACAAACCAGTTTAGAGCAGGGAAAACTATGTGTGAAGGCCAGTAACAGATAATATCATATGTGTTCTTTGTGAATGAGGGAAGAACAAATCGCCAGTGTTTGGGTGGCGAGAATTGTATTATTTCAGTGGAGGTGAAGTTTTCAATCGAGCAGTATAGTTCCCTTTCTTCCCGTTTTGAAGCAAGCTTTTTCAGAGAAACTCAGTAGACAGCAGCAGAGGTGAGTGGCAGGGTTTATTTGTTCAGCTTTTATTGGAAGACGTGGTCTGAAAAAGTTAAAAGGAAGCCTTTTGTTGTTTTAGGGGTTCATATTTTCTCTGGAGTTCTTCCATGCACAGTGTTTGTTCCCCCAACTGAAAATAAAAAGGGCAACGAGCTTGAATGCAATAACTCACGTAAAGTAAAGACAAACTGTGGCGGATAATCTCTCAGATACAATTAAATAAAGTGTGGATTCCTGTTTTATTCAGCAAAGACTGGTCGGGTCTGAGCCTGTGATCCGGGGCTAGCCTAATGTTATCCTCCGCACTTACAGCCACTTTGCTCACATTTCTGATCTGAGAACGATACGCGCAGCGATAGCATCTGCTCACAGGAAACACATTAGAAAAGCTTCACTCATACACAGTTGTGCAATTATCATATTACAATGTATGTCATGCCTGAGCAGCACTTAATTATGTCATATTCATTTTTACAGTGATTTTACTCCATATCAGACTCATATCACCACCTGTGTTGCATTACAGTCCCACGAATGCATGGCTAAAGCAGCTTTTATACCTCGTAAACTTGGCTTCATTTACTTCAACTGGTTTTCACTGAAGCCAGTTTGCACGGTTTACGTATGTTTACTTTATTAACCCAGGGGGTTACTCTGCTTACAGACGGAGGGCTTTGGGTTTCAACATCTTTAACTGAAGCATTATTCTGTCACGGCTGCAAAAGAAAACTGGGCTCACACTACAATGGTAAGAATAGTGTTAGAATCTAAATAAGAACTAAATCACTTATTAAATTACAAAAGGCATGAATCCAAAAATGTATAAATCAGAGGCAGCTTTCAATCAGATTCAGATTCTGTTGTTTTTCCATTTGCAGTAAAAACCGTGTGAACTCTCTCTGAATACAAACAGCAGACGTAAAACAATTTAAAGCACACTACAGTCGAACACAGAGACTCTGTGCAGCCTCTGCTCGTTGGTCGTTTGGTCAACTAAAAATATCCTCCACAATACAGTCGCTGCAGTTCCCATGGTCCACATTGTGTCTCCTCCAGCTGCAGGAGCTGACATGGGTGGTCCGCCACACATGGGCCACACTTTTGTGGTCTGCAGCCTACATCTGATAGCAGTGGCAGTGGAGCGCTGCTCACATCCACAGCCCAATAATGTGATCACTTTGTCTCACACAGAGTCTAATAGAAATGCAGCCGTAATCACCAGACTACGTTACACTTAATACTTATACTGAAGATCATGACCGCATAAGCCCCGCTCTTCCCCTGCGCGGAGAACCGCCCAGGTTCATAAGGCACTTAGATTAAGTACATTAAAGTAGACCTTACCCCAAGTCCATAAATACCACAGTTTATTGCCCTTCATGATGGTGATATAATCTGAAACTCTGCAGTATAATTGGTGCAATAATCATCAATACTGAGGTTTGAGTGTGGTCCTAATACTCATCTCTGCCAAGTCCCAGTGTTTAATAATGGCACCGTACGTATATTGCCCCCTCCATGACATATACTGCAGTCAGATTTATTAATAACAACTGCTACATTTTCACATAAAGGAGATGTCATTGTGAATAGTAAGTAATCAACTTTCCATGTTACATTATGGATTTTCTCGTGTAACAGAAAATTAATATAATGTAAGTTAAGAGTTAAAGATGGGGGTTAAATAACATCTGGTTTGACTTGTGACTTCGACTTCAATGCTGGTAAATGTTGCACACATACACATACGGTATATATGTATGTAACTATGTGTCCAGAGCGGCAGGTGAGCATGCTTCTGTCCAATCCAGGAGCTAAGCAGGGCGGGGCCTGGTTAATACTGTGATGGGAGACTTGAGGGAACACAGGTGCCCCAGTGAGGAGGCTGCAGTTGTAAAGTGCCAAACTGCTGCTGTGTCCTCAGGCAAGACACTTCACCCACATTCATTAAAAGTTTGGTTGGGGAGAGAATGATGATGGTGACTCAACTTCTGTCATTCTGTCATGTCCCAGGGCAGATGTGGCTACAATGGTAGTTAACCACCATTATGTATGTTTCTGAGTGTCCAGAAAGTAATAAACCCAGTGCATTATTTTGATAGATGTGCATGTACACAGTGTAAACTAAAGCATGCATACATCTGACTTTGTTGAAACACATATTTCAGACAAATTAGCACTGAATATTGTGGCAAAAAAACAAAAAAAGACAAGCGCTAACTAAATGAAATGTCTATATATGTCTATTCCGCTTTCCACTATTTGTATATAGATGTGTATGTGTATGTATGTTTGTTATTTAATTATATAATAATAATAATTTCATTATCACAATATTTCTTGTCTGAAAAGATATTGTACGATTCTAAAAAGCCAGTGAACTTGGGCTGGAGCTGTAGGAGCTGCACAGATAAGTCATGTACCAAAAAAAGCCTTGTTTCAAGTTTGTCGTTGCCGTGTTTGATTTCAAAGAGGAGAAAACGAAACCTAAAACTTGGGAAAAGCTGACAAAACATAGCAGTCCCAGGTGTTTAATGGGCTGGGAGAAATGACCAGTTGACCAGCATCATACGTGACCCCCGTTCTGATGTGCCCTCTCCATCTGCAAGATATTACACCTAGAACTCATCTGTTTGTGCAGCGCCTGTTAGAGATGGGTGGTCTGAGGAAACACACTGGGACTCATTGTCAGACGCTGTCCATCTGAAGACTGGCCCACAGTCAGGATACCAGTGCTACCTGACTGAAATAGGCCTCAGGCAGTTCAACATGTTTGACTTTATGATGAATAACAGAAAATCATGCTGTACCAAATGACCAACAATCATTCAAATGACATAAAAGAATTAGTTTAGTTGTTCTTTCAAGTATTCTCAGTCTATGAAGAGCTTTTTGAATGTGATCACAGCTCACCTCGCACTCCTTTGAAGAAGATGGCTTTAAGTTCAATGGAATGAAAGACTATTGTGTTCATTACAGCCTTAAAGACGCTTCTTTGATCTTTTATGCAGTTTTAAACATATTGATTCAGACTATTTCAGATGCTTTGAGCAACACAAAAAAGTAAAATCCATCTAATTCAGTGAAAAATGTACGAACACAGAGAACGCTGCAGGTGTCAAGGGTGAGAGGTGGAAGGTCCTGTCGTGTGGGTGGCTCTGATAAAGCCCTGTTAGTACTTAATGAGAGCTGAACAGACACATTGATCACTGCTTGTAATTTGCAGGGAGCTAATCATGGGATATTCCCTTTCAAAAGCAAGATTACAACGCAGAGCCCTAAATCGGACAATAGGGATTTTCATGTAATGTCTCTACTATAGAGTAAGCACACAAAAAGAGGGTGGATCAGCTCTGTAGGGGCGAGGAATTAGCAGAGGGGCACAGGGCACTGAAAGACTCTGGCTGGGAGCCAGGCAGGCAGTACCACCCCAGGACAATGGGGAGATAGGAGGAGAAAACCACATGTCATTGGGCTCAGTTACAACACATGCTATTTTAGACAGAGCGAACAAATAAATCATAATAATTAATCTGGAAGGTACCCCATAATGTATGGAGTCCACCCCTGAGCTTTAGGCATCTGTCATTTTCACGCAACTGAACAATGTCATCTGTAAAACAGGAGCTTCTGAATGGCAAAATCAAACACTGCTTTATAAAAGTTTCATTTAGAATTCCAACATCTGTTGCTTCAAATGTGACAATGACCACTTCTTCAGTGAAAGTCATTTTGGCGCTGGGGGAAAATCCCCAGTGCTGGACTTAGCGTAAGTCTGAAGCATGTGGAAATCTCATAACTTGACAAGTCAACGCTCACTTTGGAGGTTTTTATTGACACAGATGAGTTTTACAGAGCCATAATGGTTCCACACTAAAGGACTTACACACTCCTACACGCTTGGCTATCACATACACAACCCTAAACTCTCACACTGGTGGTCCATGTAAAGTACATTACTCTTATTGTATGTGACCAAATAAGGTTAGGGCTGGTCAAGACCATGGACTTTAATGTATCCATGAAACATGTGTGAGCTCACAGTTCCACTGCCCTGCTCCTCACATTTGAACACTTCCTAAAACTGGGCCAAGGTTTTTTTTTTTTTTCTTCTCACAGCTGCAACGGCTGGGTTTAAATGTGTGGTGTCTTGTTAAAATCTTAATTGGAAAATAAAGCTTATTATTTTGACCCTGAACCTTTGTTAAAACAGCACTTTTACTTTTGAATCAATGAAAAACGCTACAGAAGTAATATTTCTGTACTATTTTTGTGCAAAGTCGTCCTCCTGAATTCTCTCAGCGACATCCAGCTCATCCGTCAGACATAAGACGTGTGGTTTTTTGTTTTGCTACAACATCCTCTGGGTTGGATGCATGCGATATGTCTGAGACGGATTTAGAATTATAGTTTTGCACACGGACCACCAAAGTCGTCTGCCATAAACTTAGATTAATTAAAGGAGGATCTATATGTGCTGCTACATGCTCGTTTGTGTGTTTTGAACCACATATTTCCACACATGTCAAAAAGCCCCGCTGAACGTCACGGGGAATAAAAGCATCACGCTAGAAAGCATTAGCAGAGTGCCTCCACTTTGAACACACTCATAAAGACCAGAATCCTGTCGGTGGCGTTTATGGGTTAATGCTTCTGTAAATCTGTGACGTTTGAAAAGTTTCGGCTTGATTTAAAAGTGCACTTACTTTGTTACATTTTTGCAGAAGGGTCTGACATCTGCTTGACTGTCTCTATAGAAGAACGCGTGGCACAAGAAGAGGCTCAGTGACAGGTCTAATCTGTGGGAAGGTGACCTCGCTCACACAACATGAACTTAACAACAAATCGGTGTCGACCAGAGTTGACCAGTGCAGCAAAGAAATGATCAGATATCGCTATCGGCCGAGTGAAAAAAAATCACCCATGCCCCATAGACAACACAACAGGGACTACAGGTGTAAATTAGCACTGCTGCTACAACCTGGTACAAACATCTCTCCTTTTGTTTGTTTGTTTATTGTACACTGTCTTTGTAAAATCATACCATGTTGTTTGTCCCAACAACAACAAATATTATTAAAGTAACATGTTGTGAACAAGTCAGACTACAAAAGGCATTTAAAAAGAAATTAGTACATTTCTCCATTGTGCGATGAATAAAGTTGATCTTGTCATATCTGTAAATGTATTTATCTATGTATTGTCTCTCGCTTTGCTTGCCATGCTGATCTGTACCTCAAGGTCCAACTTGAGAGGCACAGATGCTCAAATAAAGACCAACGAACAACGAACAACGAACAACAGTCTTTTGTAAACCGGAATAAAATAGCCCTTTTTTGACGCTTTGGACTGAAATCTTGCAGAGCCTCCTCAGTCCTCGTTCTACAGCCTGAGTCCTGGATCTATGGTCTTGCCAATGCAGGAGGATAGTGATGATCCTTGACCTTTTTGTATTGGATAACTGGTATTTTTTTGTTTTTATTCAATTTGTTATTGTTTGTACTTCATACGTCATCATTGTTTTACTTATTCTATTTTTGATACATATAAAGCTGGCAAACCTATATATTTAAATGTGTTACTTTTATCTCTGAGTAGAACTTTGGAAACTTGCTTTATATAATGTTCTATATAAATAAAGTGGATTGGATTGTATTGGGACGTTAAAAGGACATTTATGAACATTTATGGACCTTGGACCATGGCCCCCTATGGACCAATGGCTCATACTGTATGTGTTTGTTATTATTACATTTCCTGATTCCTGGTTTGATTCTCTGAACTGTTGTTAAGGAATCGAAAACTTTGTTAAGTCCTCCGAGACAACTGCTGCTGTATTAGGGCTGTACAAAAATAGTTGAATTGAATAAAGCTGATTGGCAGAGTGAGGGTGAAAAAGCTGATATCAAAGATGTAACAAAAGCCAAAATACAAATATGTGTAAACTGCAAGACCAGGAACTAATTACAATGATGTATTACAAAGTTCGATCTTTTATGGTTTGAAAATCAGACACCCCAGTTTTAAGCAACCAAAAACATGTTGGGTTTAATACCAGCAGGATTGGCAGACTGTCCGTCAGAAAGTTAAGGCAGTGCACCTTTAACAGCTCAGGTTTTGAAAGGCAAATGTATAAAAAGCCTGCCATCAACACATATAATCTCTTGGCGGAGCCCACTGAAAGCTGGGTCCCAGGGGTTAATTCTCCTATCACTCCACGTTTGAATCAACTCCTGACTCACATTGAGATGAAAGACGCACAGTCCAGGCACCGAGCGCTGGACTCTGGGGCCGGGCTGACCACAGCGGATTATAGCATGTTCGGCAGCTCGGACCTCCATTGGGACAGGGAAACTGAAAAGAAAAACAATAATTAGAGATAATTGCTTGTGTCCAAACATGAGCGTTAAAGCCCTCCTCCCTCCCATCTCCTTTCGTAGTTTGTGAGGTGGAATGAAAAGGACACCCCCCTGTTTTGACAGCTGGGCAGGCGAACATAATTTGTGACAGCTGAACTGAAACGTCTTTAACCGCAAGGAGAGAGGGAGAGGCTGCATCCGAATACATACGGCTATCTCCTTCCTGTCTCCTTGCTTCAACTTCTCATGGATATTAGTGACATTTACTTTTACCTATAAGTGGTATTAAACCTTTAGGGGAGTTTTTTTCTTTTTAATAAATTATGAGAAACAGACAAGAGGTGTAAACTTGATAATAGTTAGGGGACTAGTAAAATATTTAAAAGAAATAAATGTAAGAATGATAGGTAAATGCTTGTAGGAAGGCTGGTCGCTGTATAGAAAGTAGCAGTAACAGTAATAGAGGCTGAAAAGAGTTTATTTCACTAATTTGAATTTACAAATTGGTCAGGAGGCAGCAAATGTTTTACCTCAGAATTGGATTACGTTTGGTGATAAAATTACAGAATATTTCTTGTTTTTTCATTTGAGTAGTTTCAAAAATCGAATCAGAAATTGAGATAATTCAATTGATGANGGGTTAACGGGGTCTTTAATCTCACTTGACCCAATCCGAAGCGACCCTGTCAATCCGTGGAAGAAGGGGTGACAAGGAAAGAAAAGGAAGGACATGAAAAGGAGGTGTTTCTCCATAAATTCAGATGCAGCCTGGTTGGAAGCTGCACCGAGGTGAAGATCAGACAAAGAGAGAGAGAGATAGAGAGAGAGAGGAAGGAAGACAGTGGAAGGAAAAAGTAGAAAAGGGATTGTCATTAAACGGGTGGGATCCCAAGAACGATGGAGTTTAAAGGAAAATAAATTAGTCACGCGCCATAAAGTTTGAAAAAAGACACCGCTAAGATCGCACACAGTAACATCCAAAGCAAGTGAGTGGGAAAAGCAGAGAGCTGCATAGGAGCCTGGCTGAACATGGTGTCATGCCAGCTTTGACACATTGGGTTAATTTGCTGCTCCCTGGAGGTGACCTATGATCTCAGGGGGAGAGCAGGTCGAACTGAGCCCTGAGTGAGACACAAAATCATGTCAGTCTGAGGAGCCGGGTCAAGGGCCACCACTCACATTCTCAGTATATAGGCCAAAACAAGGACCATATGTGGACGGAAACACAGTCGAAACAAAAATAAGTTCTGATTTTCCGTTCTCGCCTTTTGAGCTCGTCCTTCTCTCTCCCACAACATCGACCCACCGCAGATTTGGTTCGTCGTCCTAATTCAATAACGCTGTAAATACTGCCCTAACAGCGAAAATGACATAATGTTGGCGTCGTGCCCTTTAAATTGTCAGTGACAGAAGTTTTCCCAAAGGTGAAATATTATTTTAAACGCTGGATTTTTTCCCCCTTCAAAATAACCGCCTCCCAATTTCTCTAACGTTTACTTTACGGCTTGCCCCTAATTTGTGCTGGTGTGAAATACTCACTGTTGTGTACTGACAGGCAGAAATGGAAACCTTATTTCACACGCAGGAATCACACGCAGGAATCACACGCAGGAATCACACGGAAGTTTCCTGGAGACAAAAAACAGAGACTCTATTCAATGTAATTCAAATCCATGTTTTTTTTTTTGAGGAGCCATAAATCACAACAGTAGTTATCTATACAAAGGTTTACAAAGTTGTCGATTCGCCAACACAAATCAGAGAATCCATTTGAGACATGCAACGATATACAAACAGATGAAGCCATTGGTCCATTAGGAGCGGATGACCAATAAAATGTTAATAGATGTCCATAAATGTTCTTAAATGTCCTGGATCATCACCACTGTACTTCGACCCACCTGCATCTGCAAACCTCAGGGTTCATTCCTGGCCAATGCAAGAGGGTCTAAGGACAGTGAGGATGATCCAGCATTCGACATTCAATGACATTCATGGTTATGGACTTTATCAACATTTATGGACATTGGTCATCTGCCCCTTATGCGTTTGTTTTTATTTTTTTTAATCATTGCATTTCTTGTGTTTGAACTACTTGGTTCTCTTATCTGTGTTGGCGAATAGCCAAGCTTTGTGACAGCTTTGTGAAGACAGCTTTGTGAAGACAGCTTTGTGAAGACAGCTTTGTGAAGACAGCTTTGTGAAGTTAAATAAAAAATAAGTTAAATTTGCAAAAAAAGGAATAAAAAACATAGAACTACTGTAATTGCCAGACTATTAGGCTCTACTTCTTCTCAAGTTATTTTAACCCTGCGGCCTTTATAGCCATGCAAGTAATGTGTGTATCTTTGTTGTGTAGAGCATCTCCTGTAGGCCTCTAAAATCAGCTGTTGTTTATGTTTGTGAACAGCGCAGAGAGACGCCACAAGAGACAAAATATACATGATTCTTGTCAGAGCAGTTTATGGACTTATCATTTTTGACTTCGACAAGTTTTAGTAGCTATAGGACGCAGTTTTAATGGAATAATATATTGGTAAATGAGTCGCGAGATGAATGCTAACAGCTAAGTAAGCATGCTAACGTAAGCTAATGTACACTTCCTCAAAGTTCATTGTGAAATGTTACCTTTATCTTTGTCCATCACGAGTCAACAGTGCGTTTAAGCACCTCATTAAAACATGTTGTAGTTAAAACACTTGTCTATTGGTTTGGTTTTGTTTTTCCCTACAAGCTAGACAAAATGTACTTTCTTTTCATATTTAGGTGCGCTTGGCTAGTCTAGCATGTGCTGTAATGCTAAGGAATGTGTCCAAAAATTTTTTTTAATAATATTTGTGTTCAAGTTATTAGATATAATTTTATTTTACTATATTGTTCTTCACTAGAATATACAGGATTTATTTATTTATTATTTTATTTATTTATTTTTGTTCCATTTTATTCATGGTAATGCAGCAAAATATCACAATATTCCCGCAAATACAACAGTAATACATTCCATGAAAAAAGAACAGGAGTAGGATGAAGAAAAAAAATCTTACAATAAACTATAAGAAATATAAAGAAATGTACAATCTTACTTTATCTTCTGTGTAAAGCTATACATTAAACAAAGATACATTGGCAGCATAGTGGCAAAGTGCTGAGGCCCTATATAGGCTTGATTCCACCTCCAGACTGACGTGGAATGCATGTTCTCCTCGCATCTGTGCAGGTTTCCTCCAGGTGCTCCGGTTTCCCCTTCCACTAAAAACATGTGGAAGGAGTGAAGGAGTATGTGTTTGTAAGTGCGACTGTGGTACAATGGAAAAAGCTCAAGGCTACAAAGGCTACAATAACTAAATAAAAGTATATGTGATAAATGCAGCAGGTTAGTCATTACGCAGTCATTGAGTCTAATGCAAGACACATGCCAATGCAGCTACCTGTGAACTTCATCACTGTTTTATACTGTTATGATCCAGATTCTAGTAAACATTGAAAGGAACTCTGTTTAGCTGGATGGGTAATATTTCACACCACTCCAAGGAAATAGAAATAGTTACAATTATGCAACAATTATATATATATATTTTAAAAGCAGGAAGAGGGAGATGCAATTAGTCAACTCACAGTGAGATACATAAAAAATAAGAAGGTTTTAACAAGAACCAAACAGCTGGTTGAGGTGCGCGGCCCAGGCCTCAAAGTTTACAATATCACAGTAGAAAACGGAATTGTAGATATTTCAATGCAAAACATATGGTATAAATCTCATACGAACTTTTGCATGTATACTTTTCTAGTTTGCTTTAACAATGCAACTCTCTCAAGGTTCCATTACAAGTCAGCTCTGCGCAGATGCAAGCCCACACGCTCACACTTCCACTGCACATTTTTCTAATTCATCCACTGCAACGCGTTTCCACAACAATCTTCTTTCTCAGTGTATTTTGTCTCTTAAACGGACGTCTCTTTCCCTCTGTGATTTCACTGCTTGTGCAAAGTCTTAGCACACGCTGGAAAACTCGAGTGAAAAATGGCAAACGACAAAAGCTGCAACAACAGGAAGATAATTCGCGTCTGATTAGTTTCACGTGTTCTTCTCAAACACTGAAGCCGTTTCCCTGCGCCTCCAGCACTTTTTCCTCCAAACAACATGGATCCATTTGTCCCCGACTCCAGGCCCCCATGCGCACAGATGCCCAGGACGCGCAATCACAGCAGCGGAGAAGGAGTCCGCACCCGGAGAAACCACCTACTTTGATGTCATTTCATTTATTTATTTCAAGCTTATACACAGGAATCACTTTAATTTACAGTATTTACATTTTATGCATGCTCCCAAACATACACACATTCATACATATGTTGTTAGGGATTCTTTTTCGCTGGAATGAAAAAGGAAAAGCCCAGAATGGAGTGGGAAGAAGTCAAATGTATAAGCTCCTGCATGCACCCCTTATGTATTATTGTAGTATTGTATGTATTGTAGACGCATTGTTTTCATTTAATTACTTTAAAACAAAAAAACTAAAACACTGATTTATGTTTTTAAAATGACCTTAAACAACCTCATTGGTAAATCGTGTAATATTAGAGTTACGACCTCTGCATGTATCCGTATGCTATTTATATTATATATTTTCAATATTTTATATACTTTTCTGAACACTCTGGATAAAACATGAAAACTGTTTATCAAGTTTATATATATATATTCTTATTTTAATTATTTACTTTTAATGATTGCAGTGGGTCAGGTGATCAACAATCAGCAGTACTCTTCAGACTGAACTGCGCATGTCTGCCGAACCTGTGTATATATTGGGAAGTTTCCCTGAGTTTTTCTGGTCACTCCTATTAAACGGAGAGCACCTTTCGTCTGAGGGTCACTTAAAGAAAAAAAGAAAAGCACTTTGGACTTTTGGCTTGGTTTTTACGAATGCAAGTATGTCATACATAATTATTATGAAACATTTATCCTTTCATAGAAATTGAGAGAAGGCTAATGGTCGCAAACATTAAGTAAGTATTATTAAGACACATCAAGACACATCATTTTATCCACATTCATCAATCGATTTCAATCTAATGTATTTTGGCAATAGTTATTTTTATTAGCATTATTGTTAGGCCATCTGTCACACATGTAGGAAACAGGAGCAAGGCCAAAAAGGCAATAATTATAAGAACTCACACATATCCGCTTGAGCTAGACGTGGATAATCTTTTCCACCACCACTTGTTGCATCAGTGTCTGGTGATCAAACAGTTTTATTGTGTATTATGCGAACACTGAAATCATTATCGATAAATAAACAAATCAATTAACTTCAGAATCAAAACGTTGCACCCACGCGTTTTTGGGGAAAAGCACGTTTTACACTTTCCTCTCTTCGAAGAAAGGAAATAAATATCTGATAATGTCGTCTCGGAGTTGGAATAGTTATAATGTAACCCACCTTTCGGAGCCCGGCGCAGGGGCCACCCGCGTTTTACAATGTTGTAAAAATAATGAAAATCATATTGAGCACACGCTGCACTCAGAGCAGTCTGTGTTTGTTCGTGCATATTGTGTGTGTTATTTTTTTATTATTATTATAACCAGCAATCTGTTATAACATTTGCCAATCTTAATGTATATAGTGTACAATGAAATTAATGTAGTAGTTAATGTTAATGTTTGTATTTACTATTGAGCCAGTCCCTGTGTCCTCGCTGGTCTGCCCCCGTGTGGTTCCTATTTTTTCTCATAGTAAAAAATAACCTGCTATTTATAAAACAACACGGGAACACCCATAGCCTGCAGCATTCAGCCTCCACCACAAATGCTATGCTTTGTTATTAATCTCAAGACTGTATCTAAAGGACCATACCCTTCTTGTTGTGTACAGTTGAGAATGATTTGGCCTCTAGGTCCATCAATCTCTGCAAAACCTCCAATTAGATTAATCTCTGTAATATATCTGCTTCTAATGAGGGTTGGTAACAGAGGGCTGAGCTCAGTGGGACGTATGACTTCATCCATAATTGTTGTGCTAAGTGTATGATAACAGCATGAGGAAACAGTGAGGCTGCTTAGATGCCACAAAAAGGTAATATAAAAGGGATTTGGATTAGATTTTCAAAGCAGCAGAGATCTTTAATTTTCAAGTGAAGACAAAATAATGTGTTATGAGTTTGGGTTATGTCCTCATGGGTTCCCAGGTGGGGTGGACTTCTTCAGCAGAGTTTTTGGCTCCTGTGAAAACATGAACACGTGTCATTCAAAAGTTGAAGCTGCCTTGATCCAAGTCTCGCACACGGTATCAAAACAGTTTGGTGGATTTTTTGACCTTTATTTGTTTTGGCGCTAATATTGGAAAGCAGTGGATTGAAAGGGTAACAGCATAAAAGACTGGTGAGCTAATGATTTGGCTCTGGGATTATTATCGGAGGTTGAAAATATTATTGCTGGTGTCCGATTGTATTAAAGTAAAATATTTCCTTTTGAAACACGGTGGATGTACAGCTTTGTTTGATTTTAAATTCTTGAGACGTGATCAATATTCAGTGAATGTGACTCATAGAAAAAAGAGATTAAAACTATTGCATGCTTTAATTCATGTTTAAGAATCTACAATGATGTTGCCCTTTCATTTTACTCTTGTGCAAACTGTGATTAAAACCTGTAAATGCATTTTGGTTATTAAAGCTGGGGTACTTAACTTCTAACGTCATTAATAATACTATTCATTTGTGCGAACAGAAAATATTTTGTGAACCAATCAGACCACGCCATGCTGTCTACATCTTTTTAGATAGGGTTATTTCTAAAGTTCAAACATTTTCTTTTGCATAGAAAGAGCTTTTTGTGCAACCATCTGACATTTAAGGCTGAGAGCTGATTGGCTGAGAGAGCGTGGTCCTCTTTTTTTCACTTCTCTGTCTGAAAAACACATGCATGAGAAAACTATTGATTGAACGAGAGAGCGAGAAACTAGAGACATGGATTTTACATTACGTCGTTCCATTGTTTTTGTGGTTTGAAAGTTAGGTACCCCAGCTTTAAATGAATAGTTTTACCTGACATGTGTTCCAGTGGCCTCTGTGTTCTGCAGAGGAGTGGAGGAAGCTCACTTGGAGTCACAGGTGCATTGTGGGAGACCCCTGCAGTGTGCACAAGGTACAGTAGATCCAAACCAAGACTTGATGAAAACTCAAAGATAAGATAAAGATAAACTTACTAGAAAAACTAACTTAAATACAATCCCAGAAAGTACAATTGTGAATGAAACTGTAAAAAAATCCATGCAACTAGTTCCTTGCTGTAAAAATGTTATGTATTATTATCAACCTTTACAGTGACAAAGCGGTGACCATCCTCAGCCAATCAGCTCTCATTATGTAAAGTAAAGTAAATAAATAAGTCATCTTTATTTATACAACTCAATATACAGACCATGATCACACAAGGCGCTACAATACAATGTTTTTGGAGTATAAATATTATCCCATTCATTCCACATAGGCCAAACCCACCATCATCTTATCTCCCTCACTCACTGCATTCAGACCAGGGGTGTCCAAACCTTTTAGTAACCGGGCCACTATAGTTTAGCAATATTGTCCAGGGACCGAAAACATGGATTGACTGGATTTGCTCCTCACTGATCTTTAAAATAAGATACGACATGACTATATTGGTTCACGTTTGACAGAGCTGTAGTTGGCTGAATGACAAATGTTAACTTACCAGATACATTAGCGTCATACAAATCAAAAAGAAATGTCAAACAGTAAAAAAAAGTTAACGAGTGGATTCCTGAGATTCACAATGAGGTAATACAGCGCTGAAGTTCGAGGTTCAACTTTATTGGGCAACAGTTCCGTCAATGCAAAGATACAAAATAATGTAAGTGCAACAATAACAACAATATATTAATAATAATCATAATCATAATAATAAGTTGGCTGTGAATTTGTGTTTTCGATCTCGTACTGTGTGTTTTGAAGTCACAGGGCAGCAGACAATGATACGCAGGTTTTAGTTTTAACATGACTGATTTAGACCTAATGTAGGGGAAACCGGAGCACCAGGAGGAAACCTTTGCGGACACAGGGATAGCATGCAAACACCACACAGAAAAGTCTAGTCTGGACGTGGAATCGAACCTAGGACCTTCTCACGTTGAAGCACAATCGGTAACCTCCCTGATTTGTTCCCGTAATGCTCTCTACAAATTGGGATAAACAATACGTATTTCTGAAACAAATACATAATTAGTTAGGTGCTCCAGGTTTGATGCAGACGCTTGTGTTGCACTTTTAAAAGACCCAACCGAGACGAAATAGACCTTTTGCAACATTTATCGTCCACGGTTTGTAAACACACATTGGAGGCACGCAAGGTCACGGCACCGGAACTCACCTGTCCACACTCACTACTCGTGGTTGACCTACATTTGTACTCTGCTCTCCATTCATAAATACATTTACTATGATACTATTACTACTAATGCAAATAATTATAAGATTAGAATATTTTAGCAATGAATTGATTTACAGCCAAATAGTAAATAGTTGCTCTG
>JAPMNZ010961898.1:0-10515 GCA_029875035.1 Pomatoschistus microps | reverse complement strand
GCTCTGATCAAGTTTGTAGGTAGTAACCGGTTGATTTGTCCAAAAACTTTATTGTTGAAGTGATCTGGTTAAGGACTTGGTTTCCCAGAATGCATCAGTGCTTCAGGACCTTCCCTGCGAGGTCCACTCTATTATAGTCCCAACAGATAAAGGGAAAAGGCAAAAGACTAGGACTGCCCATCGCTTCGGTGAGCTCTGAAAGACAAGGAAGAATATACATTAAAACAGACTGGAGGGCAGACAAACCAACGACTGAAAATAAGACAAGACAATAAGTCAAACCCACTCTGTGCTTAAAGGTGCAGTGTGTCTTTGAGAGTGTGGCTTTTGTATTTTCTTCATTCCTTGAAAAGGCCTTTTTTTTCTCCCTTAATCACCTCCCCAATTGGCAATTATAAATTATAATAGTGAGAGTATTGATTTTGTCATTTCATCTTTTAGTAGAAGGGGTAACACATGCTTGTACCTGCTGCGAACACCAGGGGGAGGAGGGAAAGTGTTTTGTTTTTCTTCTACAAATTTGAAAATCAATGGCTGCAAACACGGCCATGAAATCGTAATCAATTTCATATATCTTGAGAAATTAACAAAACAAATTTATAGACAATACTTTTTCCCTCATAAAAACAGTCAATATAGCATGTCTCCTTTGACCAAATTGACTGGGTCTACCTCTAAACTTAATCTGATAGTTGAATAATATATTGCCAATCCTAAAAATGTGCTTGTTGAGCCATCAATGCAAACATACAACTTTTGGAATCAGGGAGAGGGATCAAGGAAATACAATAAGACACATTCTTTGTTGTGGTATCAATACTAAAATATCTCTCAGGCAACGACCCTGTCATAAATGATTTCCCTAGGCTTCAATCTGAGCCATGTTATGGACTTGTTCAGTACTTTCTTCTAACTGTAGATCACTGCTTTCACACTGCAACTTTAAGCAAAAGTATCTATAAACTAATGAAAGAAAAACATACTGAACACAAAGACAGATGCGATGATTCCATGAACATTACCTGTGTTACATTACTCGTTCTACTTTTATCACATATGGACGTTTTTTTTTGTAGAAAAGAATGACAGAGGACAGTGACTACAAACTACTGATATGTATCTAGAAAAACAAAAGCTGGAAAGTTAAGCATTCAAAGAAGAGGAGACAGCGTTTCTACTCCAGGGGCGGAGGGACTACTGCAGACAGTGTGCAGGGGACACTGGACTTACTCCGGATGGGGATAGAGCTCAGACACACTGTTGGTGTCAGAAGGGAGGACAGTGGAGCCAAACGAGGCCAAGATGGAGGAGAGGATATCCAGGGAGGGGCCTGGGAGGTGACAAGGTGTTTAATGGGTTAAGGCAAGGACTGTATACCGCAACTGGGAGAGGTAAAGTGTGTAAATTATGCAACGAGGATGAACAACATTAAATCATTCTTTAAGTTTATATTTGCCCCGCTCCAGTTCATGGAAACGTATTCATTACAAAAAATAATTTAGACTCATTGATGTGCTGTAAGGCTGATGCACTATTACATCGCCATTTAGAATTCTAATAATAGAGATCATTCAAGTTTATCTTATCTTATTACTTCAGCTTATCTTATTATATTACTGTAAAAAGATCCACAGGTGTTGCAGACAATAAATAAGATCAAATGTCTTCTTTAAAGCTAGGGTACATCACTTTTGTTTGTCCATTAAAAACACATGAAGTTTGTCCAACAGAGTCCTCTAAGAGTAAATCAAACCACAACAGTTCATCTTATTAGAAAACACTTATCTGAAAACTTTTATCTAAAGATGTGACTTAGGCCAAAATACATTCATGTGAAAAATATTTTTGAGCCAGGAGCCTAGTAACATTTTATGACATAGTTATATTGTTGTGGTTTGACCGTTAGGAACCTCAGCTTTAAGTAAACAGTCAAATATGTCTTGTGTATTATCTGCTGGACTCACATGGTGGTGGTGGCTGGTCCTGCTCTTCTGTGATAGGTGGCGGGGGTGAGGCGGACAGGGGGGGCTCTGGGTGCGATGTCTGTCTGGGGGGTAGCGTCCTAAGCCACTCCCTACTCTGGTCCAGCCCCTCTCTGGACCGGCTGCTCGTCACAGCGCCCCCTAGATGCTCCCGGGACGCAGTGTGCCTCCGACTTAACCCGCCCAGGTACCCGTCCACCCCCAAGTCCTCTCTGGATGCGTGGTGGTTGTCTAGTCTGTCCCGGGAGGCAGACAAATTCTCCCGTGAGGATCTTTCCAACCCCAGGCTTCCCAAAGTGTTGTGGCCCAAGTTGAGATCACGCCTTCGGGGAAGCAGATCCAGATTGTCCCTGGACCCTCGCGAGTCCAGTCTGTCCCGTGATCCCCCAACAGTTTGGCGTCCTAAAGGGTCCCTGGACAGCTGTCTTCGAGCCAGGGAGTCCAAGTGCTCGCGAGAAGAGTAGCGCGAGGCCGGTTGGGATAGGGAGCCGGTGTTGGCGGCATTGGCTGCATTTGCCGTGGCCGCGGAGTACATGCGGCCGTAGGAGGCAGCGGGAACGCCGCGGTGCCCCAGAGTGGAGGTGCGGTACCAGTTCAGCTCGCTCGGGACGCGGCCCATTGACGACAGACCCTGAAGAGCGGGAGGACAGCCCAAGCGGTTCTTCAAGATCCCTGTGGAGAGCCAACTTGGTGTTAGTAGAGTTTAGGCCATAGAGCCGAGTTGCTAAGGAAAACTGGAGTTCATCCCAGTGAAGGCTTCTGATTGGTCAATTGTTATGGCTCATATCAGGATTTACAAAGACCATATCAAAATAAAAACACCAGAATCATATAGAGGATTTATTCAGACCTAAATGGTGAGTGTGACACAAATGGTTACAGAGCTTGAAGAGTTTACCTTTCAATGTAAGCAAATGGGAGCCAGAGGGAGTAGGGCCAAAACTTTGTCCATGAGCACTTCATTGCGCTCGTGTGTTGGCATTGTCATCTATCTAGTCTATGAAGCAGAGATTTCTGGGATTGTAAACCAAAGGTAAGGACTATTATTAACCCCTTAGTTGCCAAAGTAGTAGAATTGCTACATAAATCCAGGATACTTTCTATACAGAGACCTGGCTTCCCACAAACATCTCCCTACACTTTTCTTTAACCTTTTTTCTTTTAAATACATCTTATTAATTCTAGTGGTCCTCTGCCTGAAACAGACAAAATGTCAAGCCTTCAGGGCTCGACATTTTGTCTGTTTCACAGCTAAGAGTAAACAAACATTTATACAAACAAATACATTAAAAGTATTTACTATATCCTCATAAAAATGAACATTTCGGAAATTACAATAGGCTTTGCATGTTTCTTACATAAATTCAACTTAATGCATGTTAGGGATTTAATTCACATCCTTTTCTAAAAGAATCCAACCCTATTACATTCAAAATATTATAGGGTAGGAGCTATTTGGACGTCTTGAAACTTGATGAAATGTACTATGACCGAGAGCGCATAATGGAGAGAACAAATGAATTTCATAACTTGTTTTGAACATACAATTATGGTAAATGTATTTTATATCATGATTAATGTAAACCTGGAACCTCAGCCAAGAACGTTGGTGGAATTCTATGCTAATTTGGAGAAAACAGACAAACCAACCTGGACTAAAGCTCAATTATTTCAGATAACTTTATCATTAAAATACATGTCTTTTGAAATGCCTAGAAATTGATAGTGGCTGAGGTTTGTATGTTGCAATTGTTGTTCGTGAAGTGAAATGTAAAGTCTGTACACCCAATCATCTTGCTGTATTTAAAGGCGGTTGAATAAACTGTGCTGATAACACTTGTGATGATTGTTTTTTTTTTACGAGACAGGGCCCTTTGTGCTGCTTTATATTTGTCCAGAGCCTTGGAGTTTGCCAGAGGAACATGGTGATTAAAAGCTCCCTTCAGCAACATCCTCAGGGAAATAAGGTGGGTCTGTATCTAAGGTTATTGTTCAGAACGATGGAGGTGGTCTATGAAGGCAAGCGACAGATTTTACAAGAAACCAAGAACATGGTACACAGCAGGACACAGAAGAAAACAACATAGATAATTGTATGGAGAAATTAAACCAAAAAAATCAATAAGGGAAGTGGTTTTGGTTTCAGGACTATAAAATGTGTATGTATTATAAATCACTGAATATAGATTCTTGTTGAATGTGTCTCTGTATATCTGTATAAAAATTGTAGGCCTTGGCTTTTAACACTTTCACGTTAATTTTTACATGAATTTGCGGGCTCCTTTATTCCCTTTAATCAGCTGGTGTTGTTGCTAATGTACTATATAAATAAAATTGACATTGACTTTGACTTTTAGGCACTATTCATTTGCCAGTTCTAGATAATATTAAGGGTAAAGGATAGTCTCAAGTACTAGCACACAGCATACCCATACAGCTGGAAGGTTCTGGGCTCCGCTATGGAACACATTTAATCAAATCTAACGAAGATTAATAACAATATGACAATGATATCCCCTGTTATTTCTTGTCACTTGTTTGTCACCATCAGAGCAGCGCAGCCTACCAAATAAATCATTTTCACACATATATATATATTCACATCATAGTTACATCTCCAGCTCCTCCTTAAGCAGTGCTTCTCAAACTGTGATCCATGTACCACTGATGTGTGGCACTCAGATTCCTTTGCAATTGTATTTCACTATTTCTCTGTAGTACCTGGCCTCCATTTAGTCCTGTTCAGGTCATTTTTAGTCCTGTTTTGTCTTTTTAGTTTAGTCCTGGGCAACCATTATTTGGGAACATTTGTGAGTGATGATTCTGCAGATATTAAAAATCACTGGTTGAAAAGTGTTTTAAGGCCATTAAGAGGTTGCACATCTGGGCATCTTACCAACTTTCATGAGGTCACGCCTGCGGTCTCCACCATTGATGCTACTGATAACCTTTCCACTAACGCCACAGGACCAGAAAATCTTTTTTAAAAACAAAAAACCGTAGTTGTTCATCATATATCTCATGTAGTCTATCTTTTTCAAGCTTCGATTTGTACAGGATAGAAAAAAATGTTTTCCCAGTTTGTGTAAAGTCTTGATGGGTCCAGACCTTTTCGATGCCTGTGTCCTTGCGTCGAGCTCTCGTCTCCGCTGGTTAAAACAGCCTCCATGTTGTTGTTTGCTGCGTCTGATCCCAAAGGGCGCTGCATAGAGTCTGTCTGCTCCAGCGCTGGCCAATAGGAGAGCAGGTCGTTCCCATCCAGGTCTATAACAAAACCAGTGCTTAGGACTTGGCTGGACTTCATGATGATGATGATGATGATGACGACTGGATGACGTGAAAAGGCTGAAGACTGAACCAGGACTAGACCAAATGTGAACCAGGACGAAAGACAGACATGGACCACGGACAACCAAGAATAAACTTGGTCAAAAGAAAGAAGAGGTATCACCACTAATCCCTAAAATCTGTTTAAAATGTAGTTTATTGATTTCTTGGTTACGTTGCTGGCTCCTTGTGGCGATTGAATGAATAGTTTGTTATAGTGCTTCAACTAATTTTTACACAAAATACCACCGTACATGGCCTTAAAAGCACCATCATCCATAAACCAGGTCTAAAACAAATTTTATCTACTCTCGCTATAGTAAAACTGTTGGATAAATGACTTTACTGTATATTAAGCAAACTGCAGAGGAATCCATGTACCATCAGAGGGAGCTCGGTTACCATAGTTTGAGAAACACTGGATCAAATAACACAAAACAGAAAAGTAATTTGGACTAAATGTGGCAATGAACTGGAACACACGTACATTGACTTAACAAATCAATGCAGCGCAGCATGGTCCATAACAAATTACAGCCATAAGAGTGGTCTGTCTTGGTCATCTGTCAGTCAAAACATACGCTCTTTGAATCCAGCCAAGCAGAATGTGCCGTATCTGCAGCGTGAGCCCAGTATCGATCACTGAATAGATTTATTGGCACTGTCTGAAATGCAGTATATCCTTCTAGAAGTGTGTGTAGACTTTAGCCGGTCAGTTTATGTTCACCATTGTGTTCATTATCATTTTTGCTAATCTTTCGTATAGTGTCCTGAATCTCTGTTTGTATCTCTGCCCAATCTGCAGGGGCATGATATTGTTTTTGGAAGGACAAGTGAAAAAACAATCATAAAATACCAGAAGTGGCAGCAGAAAAGTGAAAGGGATACAAGTTCTTGTCTATTTCTCACAGAGGGCAAAGGTTATTTACTCGAATAGTCCACATAAACAACACAAGATCACTCCATATCCATAGATTCACCGCTGTATCCTGAGGTGAGATAGGACCATCCATTGTACAGTCAGCTCTATCTGGCTCTTCTGCATTTGAATATATATGTCATAACATAGAATCTACATAAGAAAAATCCTTACGTATGTATGTATTGTATTGTATTGTTTTTTTTTTCGCACAAAAAATCTTAATAAACATATTACAGTTCTTTATTATCTTTTTTTTCCTTATCGTAAAATGTACAGTATATACAATCTTTGAAAACATGTGACCTGAGATGTAATGTACATTTTGAAATAAATAAACTGCTACTAGAACTACTACTAACAGTATGCAGATTTTAATTCAAGGCTTTATACTATTATCAGTAGTAACCTCCTGTCGGTCCAAACCCAGCTCACGTTCATGGTTAGTGGGTGAACAACGCTTGGTGAATTCTGCATCACAACAATAGGAAGAGCCAACATCAACTAGTAAAAATGTATTTATATTCATATATTTATTGAAAATGAAAAATTTGAATCCCTAATTAAATTGTTTTCAGTGCTTCGTTGTTCCCTACTGTTTTTGCATGTTTATTATAAAGAAACAGGTGTCTGTTTGGTTGTCCGTAGACAAACATTTAAATGCTTAACTTGAAATAAATTATTAGTTAGATGTCTTTTGATATCTTTGGAAGACCTCAATATAATATGCATCAAAATCTCATTTCATCAAATTACACACATTAGCTATTTGTAATACCACCAGGGGGCAGTGTGAGCATGGACAATCTACACTCACTCAATCCACCAGGTTTTCAAATAATGTTAAGTATTCTTATTCTACAATTTAATTTGTCTTGTGAATAAACCATGCATCTAGAACACAGTAGGCCAAAAATAGATATTTACGTCTACTACAGTGATTGATTGCACAAAAGTGGATGGTTCGGCTGTGACATAAACAAGCGTAAGAACTCCATAGACAGGTTTTACCTTTGGTGCCGTTGTGGGTGGGCTCAGTGAGAAGTCGCTCTCCCTGATTGGTTCTTTTAAATCTCCTTTGAATTCGCCCCCTCAGTCTGACATTGTCATCACTCTCTGAGGATGGAATAGACAGGCTGTGGTCTTCATCCATGGAGAGGTCCGAGTCCGAGTCTGAATCCTCACCTGAGCAAACACGTTTCTATGGTTACAAAGTGAGCTGGCTTTTGAAATTTTCCACTCGGTGTAAACCAATATGTTATCAAAGGGAATGTAAGGGGAGTATGTTTGTATAGATTTGTGGTTCTCAAAGTGTGGAGCAGTTCCTTCAGGGTGAATGGAAACATTGAAAACCGCTGGTATTTACATCACAAACACTCTCCATATTTAGTCCTGAGTCCCTGTGCTCCTCAAAGGGTCAAATAGCTCCAACATCGTATCATAATACAGTATATATATTTGTTTGTATCTTTGTTTAGATTTGATAAATTAATCCTTATCATTATTATCACATGCATATGGTGCGAAAAGCTATTCACTGTCTCTATACATTTCAGCTACTTGCACCTTGTCTTTATACAACAACAAAAATCTTCCTTTTTGGTTTCTGCATCAGCCCTCCCTTCAAGTTGTTAACAGACTAACTGACCCCATCATAGGCACTTTGCTGAGTCTTACCTCCATCTCGGTGAAACATGGCCACGTCCAGGTCAGTAGCTCCTGTGTGGCCAATGGTTTGGTCCATGGTTTGTCGTGCCAGGAGGTTTTCTCTGTACAACATAATAAAGTAAATGTATTAATAACATTTTATTTAGTCCTTATGATTGTCTGCTTGAAGGATATTAGTGTTTCTCTGAATATGTCCAGGGCTTTTTCAAATTATTGTCAGCTGCAGCTTCCTGACCCACTGAACTTGAAATGCACCGAAGACAGAAAGAACGAGCCCCACTGCCTCCAGCTACTTTAGTTTTTATGTAAACATATTACTGTCGTAATGCTATCTGAAATCAATGCAGAGGGTATGTATGGGTATTTCTCTGTGTGGATTCTGTTGCCACGGTGACTTACACTGTACTCAACCTAAACTCTTTTCAAGGGTTTAGACAAGAGGAAAAAACCCGACAGTGATTTCAGGCTCTGTTACAGGTCACATCAAATCCACAAAATAAACCCATTCCATTTTTTTCCGGTTCATCTGTTGCCGGGTCGCAGGGGCAGCAGTCTAAGTAGAGACGCCCAGACTTCCCTATCCTCACACACTTCCTCCAGCTCGTCCGGGGGGACCCCAAGGCGTTCCCAGGCCAGCTGAGAGACATGGTCTCCCCAGAGTCTCAAGTTTTATGCTAATTCTGGTGTGTGCATGAAAGACTGGTGGTGGTTGGATGAGAAAATAACAAAGATAGCCAGACTTGTTTCTAGCAGTCTGTGGCTGTGTGTGAAGTGAATGAGTAACGCACAAAAGTTAGTGTCCATCATGAACGCAACATGAATCCTGAATTTAAATGCAACACGAAAGTAATTTCTTTATTGTTATATTTCTTTAAAACTGCACCTGGCAGAGCTGACAGAGGAGACGGTGGAGGTTCCTAAGGTAATCCTGTGAAGTCCACTCTGCTCCAGGAGAGAGGCGTTTTGATACGGGTTCTGGGTCTAAGAGAACAGAAGTGATTGCATGAGCTGTTACAAACAAAGTACATTTCAAACACATTTCCAGTATTTCCTGTTTTATTAATGCAGATTTTGTACAGACATGGTAACTTTGATTGTCCTTGTTCTTCTTGTAAATCTGATCTAGCTTGAAAAAATGATCTTAATAAGTAGGCTTCCTCACTGTACATACAGTAAGCAATTCCTACCAATTCCACAGGTACAGATAGTTGCTTCCTCTCTTGCTTGTCCCCCGGTCCATTACATGTCTCAGTTCAGCCTTGAGGGCCTTCTCCATGACCTATATTTTAACAAGAACCCACCTCTTTGCTTTAAAACTCATTCAGGCGTTTCTGTATAGCCTTTTCTTACTTCTAACAAGCACTTGTTTTTTCCTGAGGCTAATGCTAACCCTTCACTGACTGTGCTCAGAGAAACCTATGCTTTTAACCCGGCTGTCTCCCCAGATCGCCCCATCCAGTGCAACGGGAAGTGAGGATATTAATAGAGATAGAGACACTGTTGTTTTAACCCAGAATCAGGAAAAGAGATTCCCAAGGCACCTTGAGAAAATCATAAACATAGCATCTTCACCTTTTGTCCATTTACTAGGTTAGACTGGAAAACAATGTTGAGAATAAAAAAAACCCTCATAATGACACATTAAGAAGGACCACATGAGGAGGTTCTCACAGCGTTTTGAGCCGGTCTGGGTGGCTCCTCTCCTGGGCTCTTCTTCCCCAAACACATGGCTCTCCAGGCCTCCTGCACCTCTGTGTTAAAAACCGTGAAGACAAGGAGGACACAGACGCCCTGGAATAACAGCACAGATCAAGTTAAACCTACAATCTGAAAATGAGACAACACTAAATCAGGACGACACAACTTTTAGTCATTCTAAATAAATAATTGAATAAATAAATCAAAATAATGATTGCTAGAAAAATTGATTAGCAAAATAATTGTGGTCTGCTGGGTTTGCATGTATTCTGAACCGGTATATAGACTGCCTTCTAAACCAGGTTTGTAAATATCTATACAGGTTACACTGTATAAACAGGTTAAGGTAAATAAGGATATTATTTAAAAAAAAAAATCTATTTCTATAAATCAAATCTAAACTAATAAGTAAAACAGACTCATTATTATTTAACAATACAGTTGATTTACACAATATTCTGATTTTCTATGATGATTGGGTTCATACAAGGTGTGAGCCAATTATCAACATTAAAACAAATATTGATACATCTCACTTTGCATGCAATAAATCGGTCATAGACTAGTTACACACTGTAAATTGAATTACAGAAGAGTTTCACCGGCATAATGTCATTATCTGAAGAAGGATTATGGATGGAATGGGATTTTAAATGTATTAGTTTATAGAGTTATAGATGTTTATAGAGTTTAAAATGCATAAGTTACCTGTAAAAGGCAGAGTATGTTGAAAATGTAGTAGAAAGCCAAGATACTGTTGTTGACGGCCACCAGCCCACAGAACCAAGAAGAGGAGGCGACGAGCATCAGCAGGAAAGAACTGCGAATTGTTGCTCTGAATGAAGAAAAATGTAACATTTTACACCAACATGCAAACTGGTGGCTGTAAAGGTATAGGCTTTCCCTCTCTTAATACTAAAT
>JAPMNZ010961896.1:0-12010 GCA_029875035.1 Pomatoschistus microps | reverse complement strand
TGGATTACATCTGTAATAGGTGCTACATGTCACAGACAGTAAGATTTTGGAAAATAAAGTTGAATTGTAATGGTAATGGTAATGGTAATGGTAATGGTAATGGTAATGGTAATGACCACATTAACCCAGAAAAAGTGCAATCCACATAGGGCGCCCTTTAATTATGTTTTGATATTATCTTCAATATTATTTTGGTCAAAATGATCATCAAACCAGAAAGCAGAATTAGCATCACATGAGTCTCCCACTTCCTTGGTAAAATCCAGCTGGTTTGGGCTCTACCTAAACCTCATCAGATGGACTCCATCAGAGTAATCAGAGCTGGAGGAGCAGCAGAAACATGTGTGTGTGCCATCTACTACAGGGACATGGACAGTTGGATTATAATTGTAATGACTTTATGAAACCAGAGGTGCAAAGAGTGCAAACTACCTACTGTTACTGTGAGAATATTTGTGAGGTCTTAGACTTTCCATTAAACAAATGAATCCTATCCTGTCATTTCTAATCCCTAAATGACTATGGATCAACTCCATGTGTAACAAAGGCCTACCTACATGTAATGCCAACAGTCTTCTCCCACTTCTAAGTCCCAGGAATAACAGCAGCGTGAATAACAAAGGCAAAGATTGAAAAGTGCATTATTAGCAGCAGCATACAACACAAACCTATCTTGAAACGCAAAGCTTGAGTGGTAATCACGAAGAGCTGCTGGACCATCACAGATTCAATCCAATCAGGTCTGCTTACACTTTACTGATTCGACTTTTGGCAAAACAAGTGGGTGAAAGTTAGAACTAACAACAAGGATCCTATTCTTCTGCCTGGGCCTGCTGCTGCTGCTGCTGCTGCTGCTGCTGCTGGGAGCAGTGCTGACTTATTTAAGAACTAGTGGATGCACAAGTCCCAACCCATCTCCATCCAGTTCTGAAGCATGTGTGAGTTCCTCACAATCATTTATGAATACGAGTAAAATGGAAAATAGCTGGAGTAATCCTTTAATAGTCCTGTCAATACTTTCTCTGTCAATCAAAAATGCTGCAACGTGGGAGTCATTTGTGTGTCAAAGATCAAGAATAAATCATTGTCTTTACTTACAAACCTTTACTCATGCCATATTGAATCGTATATTAGCTTCTAATCTATACATTCGTACTTGTTTTTAGACGATTCAACCTTAACCACGATTCAACCTTCCCCAAGCGTAGGGAAACATCTGTGTAAACCCAAGGTGCTTTACAGAAAATGCCCTGGATTCGAAAGCCACAAGCGTTTCTCTTACTATCTGCCCACAGCAAATGGGTAACCCTAAGTGTTTTTCAAACTAAAACTGCTTGTTCTATTAGCAAATATTGTTTTAAAATGGTGAATTTTGTTTAGCTTATTTTTGTATATGTGAATGACATTTCCTGAGATTTTTGTCTCCTAAAGCTGGGATACCTAACTTTCAAACCATAAAAATTGGAACTGTGCAAACAATCGATCTGTTCTTCGCTTTCAAAACAAGGTTATATCACTAATTGTCACCATCCTCAACCAATCAGCTCTTAGCCCAAAGCATAAAATAGTGGCTCTTCCCCAAGGATGCAAACATTTACATGTTTTCTAACCAGATAAACACAGCATGTTGTGATCTGATTTATTCACAACATTTCACTTTTACAAAACTTTCTTTGGTGACTACCATAATGTATTACTTATATAAATGTTAGGTACCTCAGCTTTAATCTTTAACAAACAGTGGCCGAGCGCACACTGTTTACTTTATCTCCAGGGGCTCACATCTCAGCGGGAGCAGGGCGCCGCTCTCTCCCCTGGCGGACACAAGTGGAGCTGTCTGCGCTCCTGAGGGCTGGACCGGGGCCAGGGGCAGGAGAAGCCTGGCAGGATCATTAGGAGGGAGCTCTCCAGTAGACGCACACTTATATCCTGCGACTCAGCGCCAGCAGAGCGGAGGAGCGCACAGACCACAAGTACAGGGACTTTTCTTTATTTTCTTGGTAGAACTTTTGCGCGAATGGTTTGGATTTAACTCAGGAGGACGTGCAGGTAGCTTTCTTCAAACTTTGGAAAAGAGTTGATCCCTCTCCACGGGCGCCTGTCAACGTCAACATCTGCGCGTCCTGTCACTTTTCATATTTTACGCACCACTTTTGGATTGGCTTTTAACAGAATCAGTTTTTAATCAGACGCAGCGCGGCTTTGAAGGAACACCGCTGGGTTGTTTTTTACTCCGCTTTGGCATTGAGCCTTTCCAGAAATGGTGGGGCATTTGCATTTACAAGCGATGGATGAAAGTCTCAAAGGAAAGAACCGGGAAGGGCTGCTCGATAGTCCCGATTCGGGTTTGCCTCCGAGTCCCAGTCCGCCTTTCTGCTCCCTGTCCCCCGGGTTGATCGAGTCGCGCTCCAGCAGCTGCACGACCCCTGACCACCAGCAAAACCACCACAATACATGCTTAAGAAAGGAAGGCAAACTGGTACGTGTGCGTCTGTACTGCATGACTATTTGAATGCATGTTGAAGTGATTTGAATAACTAAACAGAGCCACACTACAAAAGCGTGTTTCTGAATGAATGAAAATGACTTGAACGATTTTTAAGTCAGCTAGATTTATTTCTCTCTTATTCAGTAAGGTTGTTCTAATCTACTTATACACGTTTTTTTCATTCAAACCAGTGACATTTTATCTGTAACATAAGCAAATCAATGCATCCCATTATAAAAACACCCAAATCCTGAATAATATCTGACGTTGAAGTCAATTTAAAGTGTGACATTCACTTTTTGCAGTGCGCTTGTGACATCTGGAAGCTCTTACTCCATTTCCCAGCATTCTTCAGCTGCTCACGTGAATGTCTGTTTCATTTAGGTTTATGTGTGATCTTTTATAATCGCAATTTTATCTGCAGGGCCTTCACAATAGGTCAGTGTGTTAACGAGGCCCACGCCCCCCTCTCTACTGGGGTTTCCAAACTAGTGGTCCGGGGACTCCCAGGGGTCCGTGCCAGGGATCTGTCAATGGCGGCTCTCAAGTGACTTCTGTGCGAATAACAATGCAGTAGCACTGTTAGTGTAGCCAGGCCATCCACTTCTGGTTCATTTATTAACCAGATAAGAAAAAAGGTTAAAGACTGCTTTAAAAAAAAGAATGAAAGAAAGAATTATTGCTGATTTTAGACGCAGACTTGGCTAAACTTCTCAATTCCTCATATTTCCAAAGTATAGTAGCGATGTTTCAACCGTGACATTTCGCTTTGATTTACTTTTATTCTTCCTTGCGGGGTGCCTAGTCTCGGTCCATCTTCCTGGAACTTTGTAAAAGTCTGTTTTTTCTATTAGCCCCCAAGTATTTGTCCCTTTAGTCACTAGCCACAGGAGTGAAACTAGTCATAGGGAAAACAGCTTGCACATAAATCTTTATGTTGTGTAAGTTTGCTTACATTTGGTTTGTATTTTGTGCTTGACAAATTCATTATAGTACAATATAGCCTAATACAACACACTGGCTGACATAGGTTTCTTTTCTGTAAAATAATATTGGGAAAGTTCCATAGTGCAACTTTAAGTTCAAATATTAACAAAAACAGGTTTGCATATACATTCAGCCATTGTTTAGCCTAAATTATCTTTTATTCACATGTTCATTGTAGTTCTTAGTGTCTCAATTCTGATGCAGGAAGGACAAACTGGGAAAGATACAAACACTGACAAATTATATATATTTAATATTTTCCAAAAACGCGAGTTAATTCAGCTTGTTTTAGAGTATGTCGCAAAACAAAACTGGCATGTGTAGTCTGCATCCATGTTCATTATGCAAGAATAGTTTTTCTTACAATGGATGATGCAGCCTCCACAGACCCACAGCCTGTACTTATCTGTGACGGATATGATTCATTAGTCTGAAACACAGTCCCAGGTCACTCCTCGTCTTAGTGCAAGTGTCTTCATTATAGCAACAAGCCCACACAGGTTAATGGTGGCTTCAAGGAGGCCTCAGAAATGTAGCGGTGAATCGTGGGAGTTGCGTGACATTGGATTTTGCTGACAGACCAAAACAGGGGAGAAGTCTTCTAATCGTCTACTAAGTTTCTCTTCTGCATAGTGTCAACTTAGTGGGAGGAAAAGTACAGTCCAGCTCCTACGCTTTTGAGAATTGAGTGAAAGTATACAAAATGTTATTCTCCATACGTCTAGTAACACTTCAAACATTTTTACTAAATCTACTTATATGTGTTTTTTAGAATGATTCGTGATAGTTTTGAATCATTTAGTCTTCTGCATATCATTCAAGATGCTCTAGGGGCTGCTGTCTTGCTGTCGCCAAGAGATTTGAGAACATTTTAGATCAATATTGAGATTAAAACTGCTCAACTTGACGTACATACTGACCCGTGGCGTGCCTTTGTGTTTTGTGTCGCGTCGAAGAACATTCATGAAAGGCCTATTTTGAGTGGAGGGTCTTGTAAGGGCAGTTGCAGCCTGTTGCATAAGTGAATATGCAATGACCCTCTCCCTCCTAAATGAAAGGCACAACACTTGTTTCACGCGGTGTAAGGTGGCAGATCCGCTATCAGAGGATTAACCATCAGGGCAGGAAAATGTTGGACGACTTATAACGTTAACTTGTTTTTAATGAAAGTGGAATGTGATGAGACGCGTCCACAGCACTCCTCCAGTCATCTCATTTGTGTGATGCGTCCTTGACAACACAATGGGCGGCACAGTGGTTCACAATCACTTCTGGTATTTAACTGCACGACTGTAATCTGAAACAATAGTCAAAATGTCCTACTCTCAAGAGCCTTATCCCTTTAATGGTTTCCTCAGCCATTTTTGTAGATCACCTTTTGAGTCAATACATGAGACATACTTGGAACTGAACTATCCAATCCAATCCACTTCATTTAGATAGCACATTTTATAAGTTTCCAAAGTGCTGCACCGAGATAAAATCAACACATTTAATTAAATATGCAAGTTTGCCAGCCTTGTGTTTAAAAAAAATCAATAAAATAGAAATAAAAAATATACCTCTTTGGGGCATTGTTCTTTGTTTTAGGCACTTTTACCATCAAACGGCATCTCAACCGTTTGATAAAGAATAATAGGGGTAAAAAAAGAGAAAAAACGTATGTAAGTAGTGCTCCTACATTATAGGAAAAAAAGTGAATGTTAAAGGGTTAAGGCATCAGTCACTGGACACTATGGAAACAATGGATGCACTTTTGGCACAGATTATACACATGCTTAAAGAAAAAGTAAATTTTTCACACTGTCTATTTTTATTTTTGTCTTATTTTAGTCTTTTGTCACTTACAACAAACAAGCAAATATGAGCACAGTGTTCAGTTTGAGAGTAGTTGTCAGCTGCAGCTCTGAGTTGAAATATGCTTCTCGGGGTTATACAGGGGAATTCGACCCCCCTCCATTCACAACTGTTTGCTCTGCACAAGTTGCCAAAGCACTTGGTGAATAAATACTTGGAATGCTGTCCACGCCGCGGTTACAGCACCGCCACTTTCATTTTTGTTAGGACGATTAAGCTCTGGTAATGGGAATAGATATTTTCCCCTAAATGTGTGCACGTCAGAATTAGCAGCTGTGCGTCTTGAGCCGGTTCCTCCCATCGGGATCGTCTGCAGATGATTGTAGAGTGCAGAAGGAAAGCCGAGCTGCACCGCGATCCTACGTGCCCTTGGCCCATCCAAACCGCAGCATGTGACTGCCCCAGTGTAATGTGAGAGGTGCCAGGCTGCTGCCAATGGATTCACTTTGGTCACATCAGGTCCTGTAGCGTACAGCTAAACCAGGCTGCAGGGACCAGAGCCCAGTGTGATTTGTGCTAATCACTTTTCCCACAGCGGAGAACACACACTCACCAGATTGGAGATGAGTGTCAAAGAAAAGAGCAGAGAAAATACAACAAAAAAATCACAAAAATGTATCTATTGGGCTGCAGTTATGATAAAAAATAGTCAATTAGTTTACGATTGGTTATTGACTATTGCAGTTGTAATTGAATAATGAAGGAGGAGGGTCAGGTCTTTTCTCAAGTCCATCTAAACCTTGTGGTTTGCCTGCAGTCTACAGTATAGCCTAACAATTTCCATCTACACGTCGAATTATGAAGACAGAGGCAGCAGCGATCGCACCTGTAACCCGGTTTATTTCGGAGTTCTTCCACATCGAACATAAGAAAACGTTTTTATATGATCGGTATAAAAGTGCATTATAAGAACAGAGACGCCATCACTTGAGATATTAACGACGCAAGCTTAAGACATAGATACTAGTAACAATGTGCGTCACAACAAAGACGTTCTGTTCTTCAGATAATAATGTTTAGCAGTAATACAGATATAACAGGGGTCCACGGTACAAAATATGCAAGTCAGATTACACACAATGTACTTTAAAGACAAGTGACTTCATTAGGCTTAGAAGTTACAAGTCATATCCGTGGAGAGAAGAGTGGACCCAATGAAATCAGTTTTTTGAGCAGTAAAACATCTCTTATTGAATAATGTACAAATGTACATTCCAAGCAAAGATATAGCATATCTATGACAAAAAGCAGGACTCCATCAGAAATATGCATTGCACTTATGTGTGAAAGCCTCTACTACATACAGTACATGTACTATAGATCAGAAATGATTTTTAAAAAACTGTTTTTTTCTTATATTGTCATCACCTCAGTGTGTGTGGAACGTGAAATAGTTAAGCTAGTTATTTAGATTAAGGAGATGGCATTTGACACTAATATTTGTCTTGGAATACTGACCATAAAAGTAGACTGAATATATGGGGGTTCTAGTTTGCCTGTGGTGAACTATGTAGATACTCTGCATTCAATAATAAAACTATTTGCACCGAGCCAGCCCCTGTTAGACTTTCCAGGGATGCATACTTCTCATTTATGAGCTACTTCGGGCGCTACATCTGTTAGCTTGTTTTCACCCACTCACTGCTCAGAGACAGTGTCTGGGTCACACATCCCTGTTAGTTTGAACTCAAGACAAAACCAGAAATATGATCCACCACCAACACGTCATTTGGAAGCACAATTACCTAGATTGAATTAGAATGAGTGTGCCTGTCTGCCAAAACGACTCCAGTCTAAATTTGTGCTCGTAGTAATAGCTGTGCCAAGACAGTCATAGGGGAGGATCAAGGAAAGCGTTTTTCATAATTATGTTTTTTTTTTTTAGAGGAATTCTTTAACTGGGTCAAATAGCTGTTGCCTGTTTTAATATGTTTGTGTTTCCTGTCCACAGCTGCCCTACCTCCTGCTCAGCTCCACAGGCAGCGACGCCAGGACCCGGATGCACCCAGTGTTTTATGGAGAAAGTATCGAGGTCAACCCCACGTCAGAGCAGGAAGTCAAGTAAGGGCCGTGTAATGTCAGTGGACCAAAGAAACCTAATCTTTCAGCACAATTAACAGTGCAAATATAAAAACAACGCTAACAATATTGCGATATTTCCTCTCCCTAAAAATTCAAACGAGCATAAACCAATTAAGACATCTTTTCTCCAATCTTTAAACTCTTTTGACACATAAAAGACATAAAATAATATTGCACACCATATCAATATGAAGAAAGCACTTTATCCTTCAATAACTCTTCAATGACCCAATGTATTTTGTGTCTCAATATTTATATCTTTTAATTTAATATAATTTAGGTCACTTTTATGGCTGATTATTGCTTGTTTCTGCCGTTGTTTCAGCTTGTGACATTTAATGATAAAGATGAATAAAAACAAGGGTTCACATAGATTATCTTGCTGTTTCGAAACTGCACCAGTCTCAATTCATTAGTCTATCGCATAGACGTTTTTGGCTTTCGTCAGTACTTTCGGACAGTCGCTCGTCATCCCAACAGACACTACTGTGGATGGTTCCTAAACGACTTCTCAAATGTCAAGGTTGTATTCCAGGTCCATACAAACATTCCTTTGTCATTTAAAGGTCACATCTAAGGTTTCCCCAAATGGACCATGTGTGACAAAACAAATACACATGATGTAGATAGATGTGATCTGTTATTGTTTGTGTCAACTATTGGTATCTTGACTCTGAAGCTGATTCGGACAGCAGAATGAGCCTCACATGAGTCTCTCAGTTGGATTTTCAGATAAAAATCCAGCTGGTTTGACTCTCTGAACCTCGGCAGTAGAGATTTTCCAATTCCACCAGATGAGACTGAACACGAGATGAGGCCTGTGAGAATGAGAGATTTTATAACGAATAATGAATTATGTCAACTCAATGAAACAATAACATTAAATTGATGGGAGCAATATTGATTATCCAATACCTATGCGGTCATAGTAGTGATGCTTCTTCTCAAATGTGCATATCAAACAAAATTAAACCCATGTTTCTTTCCCCAGGCCACAAACAAAGGAGTTTAATAATTATTTATTTCTCACCACAATCTTGAAGGAAGCCTCCTCAGCTATAGAGGCAGTGAATAACAAATAAGTAAAACATTGTTTACCAAAAAAATACAAAACATAAAAAAGGCAAGCTACATATGAATTCTTTAAAACATTGCCGTTACCTGCCATTGTTCCAGGCGTTTATACCCTGCAGGCTGCAACACATTGACTAGTCGCCTACCACCCTAGTCATTAAAGCTGCTTTTTGTATATTCCCAAAAAGAAAAGAGTTTTGTAAAAGTAAAATGTTGTGAACAATTCAGACCACCATGCTGTCTTCTGCTCACATGTCGTCTTTGGCTAAGAACGACTGTTATCCATTAGTGACGGTCCTATTTCTAACCCATGTACAGGTGCAGCTCGGAGGTCAAGTACGACTCAGACCGCCACTATCGGGACCAGGTGGACTGTGCGCCCGTGCCCACCCCCATCGGCTTCAGCGAGACCGTGGTGACCGTCCCCAACTGCACCTGGAGGAGCTACAAGTCCCAGGTGTACCTCGAGCCGCGGCAGAGACCCCAGAACTACCGCACCACCACCATCATCTACCCCAAACACGCCAAAAGCACTTACCGCACCACGCTCAGCTACAAGGCCTCGGGGTCTCGGCGCTGGTTTGTGTCCACCGTCCAACTGGAGTCCAGCGAAGACTCCAGCCCCTGCATCATCTACACGGAGGACTTATGAGCCTGTGTGGAGAGCAAGACCACTTTAACATTGTGAAGGATGTTCCAAAAGGGAGTGCAAACCCGGGGTCTCATTCATAAAACTTAACCTAGAATTAGGGATGGGACGATTACGATCCGCTGTTTTAGTGTATCAGATGTACATGGACAGATCTCATTTCTTTTGACGTTTGTCGGAGGAATGGCAGAAAACAAACATTGTTTTTGTTTACATGCAGTTGTGCTTGAAAGTTTACACAAGCACACACACAAAATGTTGGCCATATTTCAAAAATTACATATGAACATTTTTCAATCACTGTTAGAGGTCTTGTGAAGCCATATATCAATGTCAAATAAATATGTTGTCTAAAATCAGATTATAATGAGACATTTTCTTCCCCCAGTAGTGTCAAAAAGTGACAAAATATAAGGGATTAAATGCTTGAATTAAGTGTTTTTTATCTCAATCAACTAAAAACAAGATATGCCAATGGAACAAGCAAAAATGTCTTGTTGTAAAAAGATACAAGAACATTTAAGAAATGTCTTCCTTGAAATGAGACATAAATTGCAACAGCATTTGAAATAAGACAAAACGGCTTGTTCCATTGGCAAATCTTGTTTTTAAGACAATAAAAATATACTCAAAATAAGATACAAAAAATACTTGATTCAAGCATTTATTACCTTATATTTTGTCACTTTTTGAAGTGTATTTCCTCCATAACATCTATGACAACTTGTGGATGATGTTCTTTATCCTCTCTGACGGTAAAGCTGCCTCCAGTTCCTATATATTCCTGGGCCGCCTTGTATGAACTACACGTTTAAGAGCTCAAAGCGACTCAATTATATCAACATTTAAAAATAGAAAACACATTTATTTGACAATACGCTTCACTCAACCACAAACGATTAGCATGAAAAAAACATGTTTGCGTTTATATTCTCTAAAACACCAAAATATAGGCAAAGCAATGACTGGGTGTGTAATCTTTCATGCACAACTATATCAGTGAATTGGGCTGTGTTGAGAGGAGCAATAACCACTTTTTTAACATGGTAAAAAACACTTTGGGTCATGATAATAACGTCCCATCCCTAGGTGGGTATCTAAAAAGTATGAAGACAGTAACTTCAGCCGACATGCTAACTTCGTGTATTCCTGGACACAGATCTCCCTCTACCTCTCTTCTGAACTGTCCCACATTTTTGGACTGGATTTTACATTTCTCTGGAGATTTTGTCACAACTCCTATTTGTTTGTTCGCTTTCTAAATAAGACCCTTGTACATTTGAACCAAGGGAGATTTTTTCTTTTTTTGTACGGACTCTTCACTTCTAAAGAGACGCATGGGGCTCACATGTAAACATCTTATTTAACACAACAAATTGGTGACTTGATCTGTTTTGTCGCTCCAAGCATTTTCTTATTTCTTGCACTTGATATTTAATCATTTGAGGCTTTTCAGTGATCCAGCATTGTGGTTTTGAGTTCAAGCAACACGTTTTAAAATGGACCAAAAAATGTCGGGAGAAGTGGGACAAATGGCCGCTACAAATGGCTCTACAGTAGCTTGACCATTTTTAAATTAAGAATCAGATTGATTTATTTAGGGAAGATTGAGTTTTTAGTATTGTGCTATATTGTTTCTTTAAGATCTATCAAACAATTAAATAACACCTTGTTATTTACGCCCCTTCTATCAAGTAATAACGGGACACATGCTCATCAATGATTTACGGTGGTCGACCGAAACTTTACCTCAAATCTTCCCATCTCTTTTGATTCATCACAATTGTATCGTCTTCAATCATTATTCAACCTTGCATTTATTCTTTTATTTTATTGCTTTAAGATAAGAGCCTTGTCAATATAGGGTGACCAGATATTCAATGTAAACGTGTTATTATTCCATATTGCACCCATAACATGATCTGAAAGACATAAATCAGGGCTATCGGTTTGTTCTGATATCTTAAAGGAGACGTAACATACACAATTCAAAGCTTTTGACCATGTTGGAATTGTTTTCTATTGTCATGGAGACAAAAGTGGTTTTTAGGCCATTTCATGCATGTCCAGTTTTTTTTTTTTTTTGCTCAACAGGCAAAAACATCCGCTGACCATGAACTTGTAGTCTGAGAGGAGCTTGAAAGGCAGAGTGAAGGGGCAGAGTGCCGAGCGATATGGCCTGACAAGTTTTTTTTTTTTTTAGATCAATGTTCAGATTCCAAATGTACTAAATATATTTTGAGCCACAAAACACATAAATGCTCTCTATAAAACAGCCACAAGAGATTATACATGATATTACAGTTTCAAAAACCAATATCAATCACATCCACTGGGACTGTCTGGTCACCCTGTGTTAATGTTGAAAGAATGAGAATGTCTAATTACTATGGGATGTGTGACAAGTTGTAAAAGTTAGGAGAGACAGCGGTATGTACTGATGGTCTGAGGAAAGAAAGTGATACGGATCGAGAGCTGACGTTGGTGAGATTGTGTTTTTAGTTTCTGAAAGCGTATTACTGTAAGATATTCTTCTGTTGTACATGTGGCATATGAGGCACTTGATATTGTTCTTTTTATTTTTGTACGTGCATCCTTGTTTCTATTCTGATCAAAGAAAATAATTTAAAAAGATGTTTATCCTCATTGAATAAAAAGATTCCCACGTTCTACACTTGTGTTGCGCCTTAGTTTTGTATTTGATGTATTAGATGTTCTGCATGTTCTTGGAGCAGAAATAACTGACAATCACTGTTTTGTTTATTAATAATAATTAAAACCACCCATCCATCCATCCATCTTCTTCCCCTTAATCCATTTCTGGGTCGGGGGGGTGGCAGTCAGAGCTGCACCCAGTTCACTTAGCACCAGCC